>JACAXG010000086.1:3388280-3469105 GCA_018881555.1 Amblyornis subalaris | reverse complement strand
AAACACTACCATAGAGGTTTTCTCAATTTTTTTGTCTTGGGTGGGAGTTATCCCAGGTAGGTCCCTAGAAAATATTGTTAAATGTGTTTCCTTCTGCAAAGAAATGTCTCGCTTTTGTGAGTATTCWATAGTTTTATTAGTAGTGCATTGAACATTCTGAATAGGATTCATCTGCTCTCCCAGGGAAATTCATGGCAATAGGTGGATTTGATTGAAAATATTATTTTCTGAAGAGGATTGAGAAGAATGGATAGAGAACAGGGGAAAAAGAAGCAGATGAAACAGTGGAATGAGAAAGTGACARAAGTCGACTGGAGAGGGGAGAAAGGAGTGCAGTGTGAGGGAATGGCAAGGAGAAAATATTGCTTGCATTTAATTTTAAACTAGTAGTGTTGATCAGAAAGAATGAYTTCTTTTACTTTATTTTATAAAAATTGCATACACTTGTATGTACATAAGAAACTGTAATTCCATTTGGGACTACTTGTGACATTAACAAATCATTTGAGCACAGTTCTTGAGGTTTATCATTATGTCACTAGTGTCCTCAGGGAAATTACTTATACTGTGTGTGCAGTTTCGTGTACATAATTCTTTATATTTATCAAATTACATGGCACTCTATAGTACACTTCATAACTTAAAGTCATATATTAAGTATAGCAGGCACATATACTCTTTTAAGAAAACATGTGTATTGCTTTAGCACAGTGTTTCGTATAACCATCCCTTAAAGATTCTTAATATGTTTGTAAGTGATTTTGTGAGATTAAAATTTAATAATATTATTGCTTCTAGCAATTATTTTTTGTAATAAGTATTTATGATGAAACTCTAATGGGACTTTTGTTTAAATTATCCTAATGACGTAAAAATGATATGTTGATATTTTTGAGCATGAGCTGATATCCTATGTGGAATTGTCAATATTATATTATTATTATTATATTTTGTATGACATTTTAAAAATTCAAGGGAGCCATAAGACAGTTGACTTTGCAGTTTTTTTCTTCTTTCTTTCTTTCTTTGTCTTTCTTTTTCTTTTTCTTTCTTTCCTTCTTTTTCTTTCTCTCTTTCTCTCTTTTTCTCTTTCTCCCTTTTTCTTTCTTTATTTTCCTTCCTTCCTTCCTTCCTTCCTTCCTTCCTTCCTTTCTTCCTTCCTTCCTTTCTCTGCCTATAAGTTGGAGAACTCATAGTCTCAGTCCTGTCTGCAACAATAAACTCCTAGTTGAAAGTAGAATCCTGAGTATCTAAGACATACTCTTTTAGAAGGTTCAGACATACCAGGTAAGATTCTTTAACCCTAAATTAARTACATTTATTGGTGAATACATAACTCAAACTTTATATTGTATTGAAACCGAAAATTGCTAGGTACAATTCATTTTATGGWGGAACAAATGTCTAAAATAGATCCTGTGACCTCAGCTATAGGTGTCACACTGCTCATGATGAAAATTACATAATGTGAAAACCTCTCATTTTATGTCCAATAGAATTTAAAAGATATATGAATGCCAAATCTATCTTTTATAATAAGAGATTATGTTTTAATAATAACTTTTAAAGGATGTAAAATGGGTTCATTCATGGGAATGAGTTGACAATCTCTCTCTACTCCTGATTAAACATGTYTTTACCCATCAGTTAACATCATAATAACTGACATGTTATTTTCACAATCTTAGAGAAGTTACTTCTTTTCCCTGGAATATTTCTTATCTTTCAAAAACACCTTTTGATATGTAAATTAACAATATTTGAGAAATCAAGTGAAGTCTTTCAGAATTAAAAAGTATGAATTTTTGCACTGTCATTTGTGTTACTTTCACCAAATAATTTATTTTTTTCTGTGTGAAGGACTACAGCAACTGATCCTGAGCAAAAATATTTCAGATGATAGGACCTGAAAACAGAACAAACTAGTTTATTACACACAGAAGCATCTCTGTTTAGTTCAGAAGTCCTCYTGATGGATAGTTAAGTGTTATTCTCCCACAGTGATAAGGCTGGGTTTCTCCCAATCTTCTTTCAGGAGTGTATSTGTCATCGCTATAAATTGCAACACCTCCACCTCACTTCTAAGAGAGTTTCCACCATTTCTATTTACTTCTTACCACAAAATGCAGTCAGGCATAGGTCAGACACCTTCTGTGAGTTTGTGGAGGTCAAACCAAGAATCAAATATGGACTCACCTTGAATCTTGGTACACTGTTAATTGTTTCTAAACTTCAGAGTTGCTAAAAATGAGAGAAGGACTCAACTCTCAGAGACGTATTTTGAAGCAGACCTTAAGAATATGTGGTTTTTGGGATATGTATGACAGCCTGCACTCAACGCAGAGAGAGATTTGCGATACAATTCTTGCTGAGGTTGCACAGAGAACCATGTAGGTTCATCACATAGAGAAAAAAGTGGTACAGACTCCTCCTTACTTCTGAAAAGAAGTATTTGAGGTAAACAATATTTAGGACTTCACTCGGATTTTGTTTCAAAGCAAACTGGAGGATTTATTTCAGAATMATACTTGGAAATGTGCTAAACATGAAAATTAGGCAGCAGAATTTTTGAACTGACTGGGACCAAAGTTATCTGAATACGTAGAACTCTAGTGGGTTGCTTCCAAAAGCGTTTCAGTCTCTGCCATCTTTCCAGTGCTTTTAATCTCTCCTAGCTGTCATGGAATAATTTTCCATTGCTACTTTATTTATCCAACAGGCATTGTTTTGGCAGTGTAAAAGAAAGGCTGAACAAAACTGAAAACATTTTTGAGTTTTGTTTTGGAAGATTTGGGGGTTTTTAGCAAATTGCTGACAGTGTATCCATACCTAATCTATTCCTTCCATACATAGCAAGTCTCTTTACATGCAATTAATACAGTGAAGGGAATGGTTCTGGTCCCTGGCAACATATTAGGGGGGTTAGAGGTTTGGGAGTAGCAGATATTCATAGAAGTCAGCTTATACGACTCTTCTTATGGAAAGACTGGAGAGGCTGATGGACCAAAACCAGAGAATGGTTGCCATGTGGTTTGTAAAAACTAGCTGATGCCCATTTTATTTATTTCTTTATTTTTAATTGGGTCTTCATACGGTTGTTGCTTATTATTTGCACTGGTGAGGCTGCATCCTGAGTACTGTGTCCAGTTCTGGGCCACTCACTTCAAGAAAAATGTTGAAGTGCTAAAGAGTTTCTAAAGAAGATCAATGAACCTGGTGAAGGTTCTAGAGAGTAAGTCCCATGAGGAGTGGCTGCAGAAGCTGGGGTTGTTTAGCCTGGAGAAGAGGAGGCTCAGGGGAGACCTTATCACTCTCTACAGCTGTCTGAAAGGAGGCTGGAGCCGTGTGGGTGTCAGGCCCTTCTCCCAGGCAACCAGTGACAGGACAAGAGGACATAGTCTCAAGCTGAACCAAGGGAGGTTCAGGCTGGACATCAAGAATAATTTTTTCACTGAAGGGGTGGTCAGAAATTGGAACAGGCTGCCCAGAGAGGTGGTGGAGTCACCATCCCTGGAAGCGTTGAAGAAACAACTGTACACAGCACTTAGTGTTATGGTTTAGTTGACAAAGTGGTCTTCAGTCAAAGCTTGGACTTGATTATCTTAGAGGTCTTTTCCAACCTAAATGATTCTGTGTTTCTGTTATCTGAGTTCTTAATGACATAATGAAAGCTACTTTTTTGTAACAATTATGCTAAGTTAAGTAATCTATAACTATGTSTCATGCATGTACTAATTATAGCTCAGTAATGCATTTAAACAATAAGGATTCATAGATTTTTTTTTTTCATTTGCAATACTACTAATTTATTCAAAAACTACAGTAAGTGTAGCTGTCATTGCATAAAGTCTAAACAAACTTTCACAGTTCCATCACTCAAGTGTAATCAAAACAAAACCCCAAAGTCAGAATTTCTTCACCAATCATTGTTACAGAAAGAAACTACAAAAGCAGGCGTTAACCAAACACAAGCTTTTTGKGGATGCTTGAGTTAAAACAGTTTATATCTTGAAAATAGCAAAATTACTATTATTCTGCAGTGCCAGGTTTTACAATGGTRTTTGCAGCTAGTACCTTCTAGACAATTTATCAAACAGTTGATGAACAAGATAAGGTCTGAAAGTCTTTCACATTATCTTGATTTTTTTTTCTTTTTTTCTTCTGCTTTATAACACTGTTTAATTTGTTTGATATTTGCGTGATATTACTGAAATAATGCCACATCTCTAAGATGAAATGTAGTAGTCTATACTGTCAGAATGCAACAAGACTTTTATTATCTAATTTAGGATGTAAAAGCCTGTTTCTGTGAATAAATATGTATCCCCCTCTGTGCTAAGGAACAAGGTCACATCTACCAATAGAGTAATTAACTACCACAGAAAAAATCCAACAAAAAAGTAAAATGTAAATTTTACTGGAAAATAACTGGAAAGATAATTAACTTTATAAATTTCATCTGCAACAGTATGCATACATTAACATTTTGAAAATTACAGAGGTAATAAAAATACAGCAAATATAATTCCCAAATGCAACAACAATCTGAGCTTTATTTGATAATTATGTTTTAACTACTGGGAATAAAATAATATTCTTGTAGGAAAKAAGATTTTCTAATGCATTTTCATTTTTTAGGCTTTTTTTCATTTCAAATGTGGGATAGCAATAATGTTGCTACCTTCAGTAAAATAGAATAATGCTATGAAGCTCAGACTTTTTTAGTAGATCAGCATTTTAGCCTTTTCTAAGGTTGTAAGGGAAGAATTAAATTACATTCTCAACATGAAATTCCACTGAGAGTAGGAGAACCAGACATAAATTTGTTACCTTTTATAAATTGGGATATATGACATCTCCAGTGACTATGCCAAACCTGAGGCTATGTCCAAACCAAATTCCAGAGAAAGAAAAACATAGTTATTTTCTCTTATATGTGGGTTGTGCAGGGATAATTTTATGGGAATTAAATAGAGAATATTCAGAATAGTCTTTGTCTATCTAGGTAATTCATTACTGTTCTCAAATCATCTCAGACATAGCAGATTGAGATTTTAGATTGAAAAGCATGGATCTCAAAAGAAGACTGAGAAAATGAAGATAAATCAGCCAGACCAGACATTGAAATACCATTACATGTAGGATTTCCAAAATAATACTTTAAAGCTACTTTCTGTTTTGAGGTTTCTATCTACCTGGAAATATAYGAGTCAAAGAAAAAGCTAATTTGCCAAGAATTGTAATTGAAATGAAATGGCCTTCTGTGACCTTTCGTGTATTTCATTTCATAAGAATGCTGAAATTTTYGTGCAGATGTCAGCATATATTAAATATATGCAGTTCAATTAAGCAAGAAACTTCTTTCATCTTTCAGAATGATTGCTTTTAGCAAAATATACTGAAGAAAATATCTTTCCTARAATTCTTCAAAGGTTTAATAGTGGAGGGAAGACCTATGAGATTAATTATCSTCCTTTCTGACCCATAAGTACTTTTCATTTTTCAAGTGTCACACCTGGTCTTGGTCACATTACAGTTATGGACTCCTCATTTAAAAGACAGCATTGTCCATTCCCATGACTGACATTTTCTTAAGGAACAAAATAATAAGCTTTTGTCATTCTTTGACTCAGTTGTCATAATTATCTGAAGTGAGAAAAATTGCAAAAAAATACATTTTATATATAAACATCTAGKTTTTTTGTCAGTTGTACAGACTGACAACAGACTCTTGCCATGCCAWGCAACAGGTCCATGACTTTGGAGAGTGTCCACTGAAAGTTTGGAATTTAAAGGCGTAGTACTTCTGGTGATTGTCTCTCARTCTTCACATACAAGAGATGGAGATACATTCTTCCATGGTTAGTTCTGTATGTAGATTCATGTGAAGATATCTGGATCAACAGCTTTAATGTGGCACATATGATTTCATTTTACCTCTTTATTGCTTTGGTTCTGAGAGAAACTATGCTGAAAACAATATAGAAGGATCACTTACTAGAAAAGTAGTCATTTTACTGTATTTGCTACAGGATTAATATAATCCAACCTAGTTTTCCTTTTCCCTGAAAAGATTCATTATTAAGTGTAACTATTTTTAAATCTTGCATATGCGAGCTCCTAAGAGGAACAGTTGTATGCAAATAAGCATATTTTTTCACCTCTATTTCATGGGCTTTCGAGTGAAAAGTTTAGGTTCCARAATTTTTAGGAAATACTGGGTTGGTATTATGAAACACAATGCTCCAAGTATGCCAATAGCCAAAATGTCCCTTCAGCTGACTTTCAGAGGCAGAGAGGTGTAGTACTCTCACAGGTAATATGGTATTTGATGACGTTTGAGCATGGATGAAGAATGGGTGGATTAGARTCTAAAAAGAAAAAAATGCTTTGAAGAGAAATGCTGGGTGGGAGAAGCTAAAAAGCCAAAAGCATTAACCGCAAAGCCTGGGCAATCAAACAGCAGTCACTGGTCCAAGATTCTTGCACCTTACAGAAAGGAACTTCTGGTGCAGTAGCAAAGAATTTGTAAAGGCAACAAATCATGACCTTTTCATGCCGAGTTCAAGACAATTTTCTTTCACCTTAAGAACAGAAGAATTTGTTTTAAGATGAGAGACTTTTACCTGTTATTAACAATCCCAAAAAGAATGAAGATGGGATTAAAACTCTCACTCAAAAAGATCCTGCCTGTAAATAGTGTATCTCTAATAATGCCTAAGTCTTCATAGTCTTCATTTCAATACATCAGCTTGGTTTTTTTTCCTGATCTCAAGTAATAAAATATATCTTACCTAACTTACCTTATCACCTGACCTAACTATTCTTGAGCTCACAAAGTGGGACTGCAAAGCCCAATGAATATCTGTGTGTTATGTTCAATAAACTGCCTACTTTATCCTCTTCTTCTTCCCTTCCAAATATGTTTTACAGTTTTAGGCTGAAAAAAATCCCAATGGTACGATCKCTTTTCATTTTTTTGTCCAAATATCATAACGACTTAGAACCTTTCYATGATATAGGAACCATTTCTATCCCCTTACAAATGTCCTGCTCGTCTGTAACAAATAAACTAATAGTCATCATTAAATAGTCAGAGCTTTCTCTCATTGTGTGTARCACTGAGCAGTGACAGCACAGATTGTTAATATTATTGAAAGTAACTGATAACAGAAATAATACTGCACCGCAACAAAACCACTGCCTTTAATGGTGTTTATGTAGAGCACCATGACAATACAGAAACTATAGAGAATAACCTTTCTGAGTTTGAGTACCGTGAGAACTTTTCCTAAGACCATTCACTTAAATCCCTTGGAAAATGGAAGTATAGAAAGAGATTTGTCCCTGCACTGATTTTTTCAGATGTACCCTGAGGATTATTTCTGGTTTTATTGTGTTCTACATACATAATTTTATGCTTCATTGTGTTTGGGGTATTTTTTTAAAGAARCACTTTTCTGTGAAACAAAAAGAGTTTCATAACAGACACTGATCTGGAAAAGAAAGTATAGCAACTGCATTATGCTTCATTTTGCTTTGTGTACTTTAATGCCTCTTAACATGGTCACAGTTTCAGATTCTAAAATATAACATCACAAGTGAAAAACTAGCTTTATTAGTTTATTTGTTTTTATGAATCTATAATATCAGAACTGTTTCAAAGTCATTCACAATTAATTAATTAAGTATGTCAAGGACACAAATGGCAGTCTGTCCCATAKTCATCTCGGTAATTAGCCAAGAATCTGAAATGCAGAATTTTGCTTGTTCTTTGCATATAGGTATCCATGCAGTAGGTAAGTTCATATTTTATCTGTATTGCTCTGCTTATGWTCAGAAACAAATTTCTGAGCCAGAACAATGGCATGAGGGTGGCAACAAGAAACAAGAAGAGTGAAATAAATCTAAGAACAAAAGTCAACTTTACTCAGAAGAGAAAACAGAATATAAATATTTAGTACATCATAAATATATAGAAAAGAGACTAGGATACATGAAAGTACAAAATTTTGTTCCGGAAGACTTTAAAATGAAACTTGGTTAATTTGTATTTATTAACATTAGTGGTGGTACTGGTGGATGAAAAACTGGACATGAGCTATCAATGTGTGCTTACAGCCCAAAAATCCAGCTGTATCCTGGGCTGCATCAAAAGCTGCACAGCCAGTAGATTAAGAGAGGTGATTCTGTCYCTCTACTCCACTCTGGTGAGACTCCAGTTGGGGTACAGCATTCAGTTCTGGGGTTCTCAATACAAGAAAGATGTGGACCTGTTGAAGCAGATCCAGAGGAGGGACACAAATACGATGAAAGGGCTGAAACATCTCTCATGTGAAGACAGGTGATGAGAGTTGGAGTTGTTTACTCTGGAAAAGAGAAGACTGCAGGAAGACTTGAAGGAGGATTATAAGAAAGATGGGGACAGATTTTTTAGTAGACCCYGTTGTGATAGGACAAGGGGTAATGATTTTAAGATAGAAGAGGGTAGATTTAGGCTAGCTATAAGGAAGAATTAACAGTGAAGGTGTTCAAACACTGAAACAGGTTTCCCAGAAAGGTGGTAGATACCCCATCCCTGGAAACACTCAAGGTCAGATTGGAAAGGGTTCTGAGCAATCTGACTAGGTGGAGGTGTCCCTGTCCATGTCAGGGGGTTTAGACTAGATGTCCTTTAAAGTCCTTTAAAACCAACAACAATCTATGATTTCACGATTCTGTACATCTTCTGCATAGCATCCTGATACATTAAACAATTTTCAGATGTGTAAATTTATAATGGTGCATAGATTATTATTTTATTAAAACTAGAATGAGTAGGGTGCTTGAAAGGCACTGTCAGACACTAATCATCTGCAATTTGCCCAAAATATGCATTAACTGATGGACGCTGTAAGATCTGCATTTATTTTCCTTAGGACAAAGACTGCAGCTGTCTCTGGGTTGAATAAAGCTCAGTTGCTATTATGAAAAAAGCATCTTCCAYCATCCAATTAAATACCTTTTTTCCCCCTCACTAATAAATACCTTTGCAGGGATCTATTTCATATAAGACTTCTGCTTTGTTACACATATTGTTTTGGTATTTTTTTAGTGTTTGCTAATATTTAGAGCTGCTTATTTTTATAATATGAAACAACCTACAAATTGTCAGAACTTGATTAAGTAGTTGAATTAACTCAGTTTTTTCTTAAAGACATGGATTTTCAGGTTTTTTAAGGGATCCTGACCATTATGTGAATTTTCTTAGGTTTATTGCATGTGGAATATACATCAGCCAGTTCCCAGTTGAGTGAGAATACCATAAATGAAATTTCTTTTGAATATCTTTTCAATTATTAGCCTTGCTATAAGTCTAATTCTTAGATTATATGCACGAAGAGATAAAGACCAACCTCTTATTTCAGTTTTTGTTTTCTGTTGTAACCCGGCAATTTAAGTGTGGTAATCAGTAATTAGCAAAGCTATAACTAGTTGTATTGGTTTTGCAGGGCCTGGTTTWTGGTAGCAGGGAGGCCACAGAGGTGGCTTCTGTGAGAAGCTGCTGAAAGCTTCCRCCATGTCCAGCAGAGCCAATCCCTGATGGCTCTGAAGATGGACGTGCCACTGGCCAAGGCTGGGCCAATTAGAGATGATGGTAACGCCTCTGTGATAACATATTTAAGAAGAAATCATAACAAACTTGGTGGTGCAGCGTAATTTTCCAACTAGAGAGGAGTAGGAGTGAGAACATGTGAGAGAAACAACAATGGAGGCACCAAGGTCAGTGCAGAAGGAGGGGGAGGAGGTGCTCCAGGCGCCGGACCAAGATGTCCCTGCAGCCCGTGGTGAGGASCATGGTGGGGCAGTTGTCCCCCTGCAGCCCATGGGGGTCCCCGAGCCATGCAGAGATCCACTCCCAGCCTGTGGGAGAGGTGCCCAAGCCAGAGAGGGTGGACACCAGGACACTGTGGTCCAGTGGGACACAGTTTCCACATCCAAGCTAATACTAACATGTCAAAATACTTGCTCAAAAAACAGGAGTTCACTTTTGCAATTTGTTTCAGGCTTTCTTTTCTTCTGTCTTGTGTCAGGAATCCATGTCTGAATTGTCTTAGTTCAATGATACAGAATGTTGTTCTCAGAGCAAAGAAAACTAGAGTTGAGGTAACTCAATTTTTCAGTTGATATCTAGGTTCTGACTAATCAGGTCTTAATCTCTCAAAGAAAAAAAAAAAGAAAACTTAAAAATCCTTTTTGCCAAGCCATTGCACACAGCCTTTGATATATAAATATAGTTAAATATCACGATTTTTACTTTAAGAGATGCCTCAGTTGTTTTGTATCTTGAGTATACACAAGCATGAAAATGAGCATTTTTCCTTCATACAACCCATTTTCATTCACCAGTACACAGTAGGAATATTTTAGCAACAAATCACTAAAATTATATTTGCACAGTTATAGTAATTTAGAGGCACATTCATCTGAACAAATGTGATTTGATAGCAGATGCCTACATCCAAGGGACTCTTGGTAGGTTTCCTTTATAGTCAATGGAGAGACTGGCATTTTAGGCTAAGGTGAAYTGTGCACTAAAACTACAGACCTATCAAAGGACAAATTAATCTTCATTTAARAAGTGCCAGTTTCTTTCCAGTGAGTTGTAAAGGGAGCCTAGAGGGGCTAAATCCCATATAGGCCTATAAACTCTAGGACTGAAGGAAGTTTTTGACCCAATGTTACAGTTTTACTTTAGGATGGAATAATACCTCCCTAGGCACCAGTGATAACGAGAACACAGTTCAGTTTTTAAGTAATAACTACTTAAGGTTATTTCACATCACTGGATATCACAGAACTACAGAATGATTGAGGTTGGAAGTGACCTCTGGAAATCATCTCRTCCATACGCACTGCTCAGGAAGGGTCACCTAGGGTTGTCCAGAACTACATCCAAATAACTTTCAAATATTGCCACTGAAGGAGATTCCGCAACTTCTCTGAGCAACCTGTSCCAATTCTGTCAATCTCACAGTAAAAAATGTTTCCTGATGTTGAGTTTGGGTTTCTGTTTGTACCCTGGGCCTTTTGTCCTATCACTGTGACAGCTGAAAAACTCTGGGAAGTGTAAAGTAAATTCACTGCTACAAACGTGCAACTCTACCTGTAAAAGTTTTTCTGTCACTTGATATCCTAAGGCCACTGACTTGGCACAATTTAGAMAAAAAAAGTCATGCACAGATTGTGTATTTCTGTGTGTAACCATACATGCTTAAGGTTAACCAGAAAAAAAAAAGAGTAAGATAAATCAAATCATGTGTAAAGAAACAACAAGAATAACATGATTCTTTATTCATCACTCAGAGAAGTGAACAAAATAGGAAGAAAACCCAGCCGAGTTAATTTTAGACAGAGATGAAGCCGCCGCACCAATCCTCTGGCTCCTGGAGTGCCAAGTGACATACTGACACTGTTTTACCACACTATTTGGAGGGTTCTACAGATATTGGAGAATAGGCACAATATGCTACGAATATCAAAAATCAAACTGTGGGTAATAATTTTTCCCTTTTTCCTTAAAGAGCTTTTATTTCCTTTTTGCTAAGAGCCTGAAGTGTTTAAACCAGTCCTACTTGTAACAAAAGGTATCTGAATGTGGAAATTGGTTAGGAACACATAYAGAGGCATCTTTTCTTTCGCTTTACTCTGCTAAAGCGATTTCCATAGTCAGAAATACTGTTTGAAAGAGACGTGGACATATTAACTGGACATGAAAGACAGTTCAAGACTTAGTTTCATAGCCAGAAACCACAAGAATAGATAATATCCGAAGGGAGAAAAAAGTCCCACAAAAATGTGACAAAATATGGTCATAGTCTGCAGAACAGCATGTTAAATTTTGTGCTTAAATGATTGCAAAGAACTTTAGTAYGGCTGAAAAAGCAAAGTTGTGCCATATATGAATAAACATTTACAAAACTGAGCCCTAAGTTAATAAATTAACAAGAAGTTTAACAATCAATATGTAGAAACACCTAAAAAATTACTGAATCATCTTCTTACCCTACCTCCTGTAAGGGATAGCCAATTACTTGCCACTACAGAAGTAATTGAATAGATTACTGTGAGTAATGTCTAAGATAATCAATGTCTTTAGGATAAGATACTACCTCAAGGGGACATGAAATCACACAAAGACCTTCTCTCTTCAGTCTTGATTCTACAAATAGATGGGATGTGGTTGCTGAGCCACTACTTTGCAAAAGAATGCATTGGGCCTCTAAAGCAGTTATGATCCAAAAATATTCAGTATAGAGCCTTAGGCAAGAAGCCRATGGCATGCTAGAAGCAAGATCCGCAGGGAGCCATGAGCTTGTTAATGCCCTTCTTTGGGTGAGTGATGTTAAGCTGTTGACTGACCATCACCATCTTCAGACAGTTTGCTGCTGAGTGAGACTGTGCCCTGCAATTTATCTTTCACATTTTGTCTGATCTCATCTATAGCACATCATTGTATTGATTCTGTCAAAATGATGATGGMAAAGAGCATTCACCAAGAAACATTGCACGTGATTTTGAAAAAATTACGTGTTGCTCTAACTTTATGGGAAACAATGGGAACTGCAAAAACTGCACGGGAGAATAAATCACTGCTGGTGAATCTGGCAGCAAAGTTGATTTTCTTCTTCCTSCCAAACACTGACGTACTTCTCTTTGCCGTTGAAATATTGGCAAAAGAACTTTAACAGATAGAAGGAAAAAATAACAAAAAAAAATCCTCTTTAAGTTATCCTACTACACTACTGCGAAAAAACAGCAAAAAAGTTGTGTCTCAGGGAAGAAAGAATCATTAGAGGAGGGTAGCAGTTATCACCAAAAAGATCTTTTGCTGAAGGGCTAAAACTACACAGTACAAAAAAGAAATTAAACTTCTCCATGTCTTATCAGCTACAGTGCATCACCCCTGTCTATTACACCCTGGTTTTCAGCTCTATCGTGTAGCACAGTGGTTTAGTTCTTTTTCTTTTTTTTTTTTTCACCCATTTTCCTAATAGAAAAGTAGACATTATAATAACCCATGAGTTGCTATCCTGCACAAGAGACTTTCTGAAGCTATGGTTGTTTATTTCATTTCAAATACTAAGTATGGCCCTAAAGAATTCCTGTCCCATATGCCAACCTTTCCTCTCCCGTACTCAGATTTTTAAAAACACTGTATTTCCCACTTAGTCTTTTAATACAGTCCAATAATAGGTGATTTAATGTTTCTTTCAGTGAAGAAAATTAAAATCTATAGACATTTATAAATATYCTTCTCCCCTGGAGCAAGGATGATGAGAAAACTTGAGAGTTCTATAATAGATTAAAATACTTTTAATCTTTAAGGAAAACTAATGACTTCCTCCCYTGCAAAATAGCTGAACAACAGGAATAGCTAACACATGGCAGAGAACACATTGGCATGTGAAAAGACATAGAGCAAAACCAGAAAAAAAACAGAAAAAAAAAARRAAAAAAAAAAAATTTCTTTGAGGAACGAGACAATGAGTCTCAGACTTACAAATTAATTGACATTGACAGGAATCATAGAATCATGGAAGATTTGGATTAGAAGGGGCCTTAGAGATTATCTAGTTCCAACCACCTGCCATTGGCAGAGACTTCTTCAACTAGACCAGGTTGCTCAGGGTCCTGTTAAACCTGGCCGTGAACACTTCCAGGGATGGGGCATCCACAGCTTCTCTGGGAAACAAAATGAACCAAAACTCTGGAAAATTCTCATTTCATTTACAGTCATCTCATACTTACAGAACAAGATATTTCCTACTCTTACATCTACTCTGTTTTTCTTATTTGTCTTTCTATGCTTTTTAAATCTAAAAAATTATCTAATCTAATAGAGTAGTATTACACTGCATTCTTTATGTAAAATTAGACCACAGTCTGAAGGGCACAGGATGTCTTGTGAAAAAATTCTTAGAACTTCCGACATGTGCAGCAGATTTATCTGGTAGAAAGTCCATTGGAATGTTCAAAAAAACCCCTCGTAATTACAAGTTCARTATTTAAAAGTGTTTTCTGGGATAACTGGGTGCTAGTTTTCCATCCATACCTGTTGCATGTGACTATCTGATGCTAATTAAATTTTGTATAATGTCATACAACAATGACATGTACTTTTTAATAATTTTGGTTTTGGTAGTCCATATCTTAGAAAAGGAATTAAAATAAACAAGTAATGATTACAAAAAATATTAAAAAACAGGGAGGGGGACATTTTGCAATATATAGCTTTTTTGTATACTTTAAACCTCTATGCCTCTGTCAACCACAAATATTCTTCTGAATATTTCTGACTTTACTTTTGAACCTCTTCAATACACCATGAACTGCAGAATTCAGTTTCACACTTACAGTAGTTACTGTAACATTCACTCCATTAGTGTCTGCCAGATTCATTTTGGATTTGAAGTCTCCTATCTAAATTGACACCAACTATCCAATTGCAGCACCCTTTACATTTCTGATGTGTCACACTGCATTATATTTTCTGTGTCACCTCCCATCATGTTATATCGTGTCATGCAGAAAAGCCAATGTGAGTTGACATTACACAAGATGATGCGATCTAAAAGATTTAAAGCTATGCAATTCACTGAAGCAGGAAGGTGACACACTGCAATCAAGGTATAAATACCTACTTCCCCTAGAGCATCAGTTATCTGCTAAAAAMACATACTAGATGACCTTTAAAGGTTCCTTCCAACTCAAAAGGTTTTATGATTCTGTGATTCTATGATATGTTGGATAATTTTTAGAACCTAAGAGAATCTGATCTGAACAATTTTAGTGTAATACATAAAATATTAAACTCTGAGGATTCTGCATATTAGACTTAGACATACAAAAGCAAGGACAATTAAATTAAAAGTTTATAATTTTAATGTAGCAGTCATGGTTTCCACTAATATAATCTGTTGTACTAGCAATGTGGATKATATAGAAAATTAATTATACCTCGATAATTTCAAAAAAAAGGATAAGGACCATGTCCTTAGTTTGAAGAATAAAAAACCATTTAAGGACTGAAGTGGCAATAACTAATGCTATTAATGAAATATATATAAAAGCACTGAAACAGGTCCAAGAATTTTGTTTCTCAGTGTCGACGAATATCCATTCCTGCTGCTTTAAATGTCTTCTCTTAACATCAGATGGAAGAAATAGGATTTTGATTTTACATATACCATCTTGTCATATGAGTTTTAGGCTAAAATTTATCAAATACTGTTTTAGGCGATGAATGGATGTGTCTAAGCTAGGAGTAGTTCAAGAGCCCAGTCTTGTTCAATTAGAAACGAAAGTCTTAGGGAGCTACAAAATTCCGAAGTACAAAGGAGATGAGGTTCATGCATCCCCATGCCTGTTTGTATGTACAAATACATGGCCAACCGCACAGATCGGCTCAGACAGACACACTCAGCACTTGCACAAACACAAATACACCAGTGGCCACATCCTGCTCCCTTCTCTAGCTGAGCAGGATGTAGATGCATTATGGGAAATACATATACATACACACACATATACATACACATGTGCTTAAGCAAAGTGTGGATTTCTCCAGCAGCTGGGTTCAGATCTTCAGTCTGCCTAGTAGCTGCCCTTGCATCCCAGACTTCCTAGTTTCTGGCAACTGGACATAGGAGCCCCCAAGGCTGCAGATCCACCTCCTCCCTCTCTCCCTCCCTCCCTCCCTCCCTCCCCCCCTCCCTCCCCTCCCTTCCCACCCTTTCTCTTACCCTCTCCCATGAGAAGCTCACGAAGTTCAACAAGGATAAGTGCAAGGTCTTTTTTTTGTTGTGCGGGGAGTTGTGGCTTTTATGGTTAATGACATACCGCACTGGGCTACTCCTGTGGTGGGTTTCATAGGAGTCAGATAAGGCCATTATTCAGCTACCCCACCTGCCATTGTTCCTCTGTACTCCTTTTTGTGTGTGACGACACCCTTTTATTACATAACCTAACTAAAGGCATGATTCACATCACARTAGTAACTAAGCTAAGTGCTTAAAATAAAATATGATTAAATAAGAACTTTGAGTTTATTGTAGATTGTGCATATATCACATGGATCTTTGTATTCCCTCATCATGTTACTCTTGCAGAATGGCTTTTCTGGTCAGAATCACTACCTTCTTATAGTTCAGATGATATTATTTTTGCCTTTCTGGTAACCTTTGTAATCAACACTTTTTCCAGCAGAAATCCAAAACATAGCCCCACATCAGCTACTGTGCAGAAAATAAACTTTATGTCCCAACCAAAACCAGTACTTCTTTTTTTTGCTTTTTTTCCCCCCAAGTAAAATTGTGAAACAAACCAATTTTTATTTCTGAAGAAAAATGGAAAAAGATATCTTCGCATGGTATCAAGTTTACTTCACACTCTCTTCCAGGTAGCTTTTGAAATTTGCGCTACTAAAGGAAAAACAAGTGTTGGGCCTTTTAAAATAACATTTTTTTCTAYTGAAAATTATTTGTCAGAAAATTCTTATCACTTTTCATTCTTATGCCATTGATTTAATAGACAAATTGTATCTCCATTCACTAAGCAGTAAATGTCAAAAAAAGAAATCCTACTGAAAAGTAAGCTTTTTAAAGTGTGTCAGTCCTGAGAAGTAAATAACAGAACCARCAAAGATGTCACACATCAGAAAAACTAAAAGGCACATGAGATAATATAGAACCATTGCAAAGACTTTTTTTCCTCTGTATCTTGTCTTCACGATCTCAGAAGGAACATTTTTGAWATATTGTGCGTCATGCATCATTTAAGTAAAACTTTGTTTAAATAGACAAGAGCTAACTCACACAGGGGTTTGATAGTCAATTTTTTTTCTAAATTATTCATGTGGGAAATTTTTTAATGTGTATCACTAATGTGAGCTGTAAGCATGTAATTGATGAAATCCTGCTTAAAGACCCTCAGGAAGGAGATTTAAAATGGCAATTTGTTAAAATAATGTCTATTAGCTCTGATTCTCCCGTGCTCCTACCAGTTAACACAGCATGTTCATTTATCATTGAACTCAGATTAACTCACTCAAACTATGACCTAACCTTATCAAAGTTGCTYCAAATTACCACCCGTTAAACTGACTGTGTGCTGTAGTAGAAATATCTTATTAAGTAAAGCTCGCTTTGATTGCATTTCAAGTGTGAAATGATGATACAAGTGACTTTTATAATTTCAAAATATATTCCAAAGACAGATTTCAAGGCTTATATATTTTCTGTGTAAAATTCAATAAATTATGTATTTTATCGACAATAATCTTTTATGCACATGGAAAAAAAACCAAGTTTTTCTTTCTCTTTTGCAAATAAACATAGAATTTGAAGCAGACATGCTGGCCCTCAGACATTGCAATGTAAACAAACATTGAGCGTTTTTGTTAATTAAAAATATAAAACTGTTCAAAAATATTTCCTAAATCATGTTTTACTCTCCATTCCAAAAAATATATACTAATGGACCAGCAAAGGAAGGACATTGGACCTGCGTGGTTTTCTATCATRCTGAAGAATCGGTTCCTAAGAGATGCCAGAAGGTTAAGTGAAATACTGACTTATTATGCAGTTAGCATTGATCCAGCAACTACTTATGTAAATACACACACTTCTGAGACCTGGGTAGATGACTTAGATACCCCATTGCTCTTAAAATGGCATTGAACATTTTGTCCAGAAAAAAAACCTCCTACTTCTTTTTTTTTTCTCCTTACAAGTCACCAGAAGTCTAGAATCAAGACTGACTTAATCAGTACTGCCATCAGCTGCCTTGTGTTTGTCTTGGAAATGGCCACAGTTCTAAAGAAAGTCTGAGATTTTTTCTCTCAGGGGTAATTATTGTCACAGAACTGTATTTTTCTGTATAGCCTGGATCTTGCATAGAAATTCCTATTTAAGTTATCATGAAGTTTAACAAATGTAACAGTATAGGCAGAGGGAGATAAGAACGCTCTTAATGACTTTGTCATATAATGTTATTTAAGTGACCAACTGTCATGTGAAAAGGGGAGATTTCCTTGACCCTTAGTGTTTCATTTGTCYGTCAGTGCTCCAGGAAAGCCAAGACCCTTGTGCCCGACCAGTCTGTCAGTGTCCCATTATGGGGACCCTTCATTGAACGGTCCTGCTGGATCAAAGGGTGATTCAACTGACTTACACAGGGGCACACACAGACAGCATAAGGGAGAYCCCCTCAGCAGGTCTTCCCACTTTATTCCAGTATGTTCCCCACTGCTGGTGACCGCCAGCACCTGTGAAGGACTCACACCAACGGTTTACAGAATAACACTCTTTGTTAATATAAAAGTGTGACAGGTTAAAGTTCAAGGATTCTCAGTGATAGTATCTGACTGCAAAAACATATTCAAAGYAATACAGAGACAAGCTCTAATCCCCAATAAGAGCATTCAGTACACACAGAGTACGGTTCTTACACCACAGGCATGCCTATGGGAGAGAAGACAGGTTCAGCCCTATGATCATTACAAGAAGTTATAAGGGACTGTCCTATATTCCCCCCATTCTCAACTTACTTTTACACTAYTTCTTTATGTTTAGGTGGAGCTTGAGTGAGTCTAGTCATGCATGCCTTTGTTACTGATTGGTGCAAAAATTCTCAGGCTTCCTCTGAAAGGTATAGTCAATAAAATACAGAGAGCTTGCTCAGTGGGTTGTGGGAGTACCATGGAGATGGGAAATTTTGGGATGGAGGTGTAAGTTAATATTACAATTAGTTTATAATGAACCAAGTTCATCTGAGGAGAGTGATTTAGCCACAGTTGCTGGCTTGACAGCAAGACATCTCCTCCTCTCTCCCCTGATTGACAGCTGTTATGGGGTTTATCAGCTGCAATACCATTGAGYTCCCTTCCCTGCAAGGATTCCAGCARAGCCTTGGCCACAGGGTTTCCACTCCACTTCACCCTCCGTCCCCCTCAGCAGGTGCTTACAGTTCCAGATTGGGTGTGTGAGGCATCTTCATGGGATAGGTTTCAAGCATGCCAGCTGCATTCCACCCAAGGAATATCACCTGCATTTTACCCTATAATTTCTGTACCGTTATAACTTCTGTTAGGATGTGAATATACCTTCTGTGTTTCCTCTAATTTTACACCCAGCCACCTTTCCACACCAACTAATAATATCGATGTTGAAGATGAGGTTTTCATTCAAGGAAGATCCTCTAGAAAATATCTAGACTCTTAACACAAAAAAGTAAAACTTAGTTGTACTTTAGCTGCTACCAGTCATACACTAAAAATGTAATCAGGATTTAACAATTAAAATTCGATATCTCAAASCTGAAAATAGTATCAGAAACATGGAGCTAAAAAATACATTCAGAATTTTTTGGAGTGCAAGGACAGAACCTCATAAAGAGATCAAAATCTCTTTCCTGTTCTCCTGAGCCCTTATCCTTATTGGTTTGGGGGTTTTTTTATCTCTGTCTTTATGTCATTTTAAAAAAACCTGGGCAATAGAGAAAAAGAATATCCAGAACATTAGTTTTCCAGTTTTTGAGACAGGTTATCAGCAATAAGGAGAATCTAGAACTCACCTATTCCACTAGCTTCTGGAGCTGGGAGCCAGTCTGTCAGTTCAATGTAAATCCATTTTTTTAATAATCAAGAGGTTGGGCAAAATCTGTGGAGACAGCATACCAAGCAGTAAGGATAGCTGTAGAAACCCAATTGCCTTACTACTGCTACCATATAACAAGGGTAGGCAATGACCCTGAACTCAGAAAATTAAACATATGCTTATGTCAACAAAATTTAAAACTGAAAAATAATCTGGGATACTAGACAAAGCACTTTTTTTGAGAAAAGATGTTTTGGAAAAGATCGACTCTAAATATCTATAAAGTCCATCTAAATATCTATTAACTCCAGTTTTGTTGTGAATTCAAGTAACTCCTTCAATAAATATTCACTGTGTATTTGCACATCCTAGAAGGAAGGTGTTCCTTAAATTTTTCCAATGTTGAAAAAAATATCCTGATAGTTCAGTGCTATCCTAATGCAATATTCTAGTTCTATCACATTCTTTCCTATGAATTTTTGTTTCTGTTCTTGTTACTGTACCAAACAAYAAAACCACATGTGGACCTGTCGTTCTCCCCACCCTAAATTTATATTTTATTATCTGAGACCCTTATGCATTCCTATACAGTTTTATAAATTCAAAATTCTATTTCTCATGCAGGGTATATTATGGATGGAAAGTATTTTGGGTATATTTTTAGTCTATTATAGGTGCACATTAATAGAATATCGATATAGTATTGTGCAGGATTCTAATGYTGAAGATGGTTCTTGTGGAATGCTCAGTGTAATTTAAAATTAAGAGCCTGTCTTTATTTTGCTATGAAACATTTGCCAGTTAGTCTGACGTTTATTTGTTCAATGCATTGATTCATCTTGACTTTGAAATACATAATTATGTAGGAGTAAATCAAAATTTAAATAATGTAAAGAAAAGTTCCATCATGAGTAGAAGGTTCCCATCAATCCCATTATCACTTTCTTAATTCCATGAAACCACCGGAGCCTTCAGAATGTAATGCTTCTCACACAAGCTCATCAAGCATTGCTAGTACTAATAGGTTAATAGATCCTGATGAAATTACAGTTTTTCAGGATCCAAGATCAATATCTTCCAGAAAAAGATAATGCTGAAAATTGCAAAAAAAATCAGACTAAAAATTGTTTTCAACATAGATTAAGTCCTGTTTGCTGTTTGAAATTATTGAAGAGAGTATTAAAATATCTTATGATAAGGAACTTTTAATTTTTTTTTTTAACGAACAACAAAATAAAGCAATGTTATCTTTTTTGGTTCTTTATGACAACAAAAGTTATTTTTTTTTCCCTTTAATTTCCTTAGTTCCCGGTTAGAAGAAAGAAGGGCCTACTAACACAGAGAAATYGATGGATTACTCTAATAAAGTGCCACAGCCATCACACCTCAACTTTGTGTTACTCCAATAGATGACAGGCACACTTGGAAACATGGGAGATATCACAGTGTCCTTGTACACCCCTGAGTAATGGATGAGGGGAGTCTCTGCAAGTGCCACATAGTTTTACTCCACCTGACATTAAAACTATGTCAAGGAAGTAGGGACATTCTGGATTCCTTATGTAACTCAGGTTAGAATAGGATTCTCAACCTAATTATTTCAGAAATATTGTATAGTGATTGCACAAAAGCACTTTCTTTACTATGTTAGGAATATGGAATATAACCTCAGCAAAGTCAGGCAACAGTCTCCTTCACTGTGTTTTGACGGTAGAGAATGAATATTTTTGTTCAACGAAATCACCCATTACACTGTGATGTTATATCAATTACATGTAGCAAATGTGTTTGCTGCAATAAAAGGATCTTGTTCGCACTGTACAAACAACAGCAAGCAATAATGTGTTTATAATAACACTGAACTTAAAAATTCATTGGAAAATTGTTTGATGTATTGGATTACAGAAAACAAAACAAAACRAAAACCCCAAGAAATCTCCAAGACAATTACAAAGGAAATTATGTATTTCTAAACATTTGGTATGCCTCCATTCTTCTGTTAGCTCAATAAACTTGGTGAATAAWGGCTTTTAATGTCTGTTTAAAACTGAAGGCAAGTCAGATACAAAAAATATTTTTCTTAAGCAAGAAAGTGTTASATGACTCTTGTTAACCTGAAACTCACTGGATTGTTTTAAATGATTCTTGGTATTGAACTACACACACACAAAAAAGCCTGGCCTGCAATACAATGTTAAACACATTTCTGATCGCATAATGTAAATGGACTTACTTGCATTCTTATAACAGTGCTGTTTTTTGATTACTCCTTTTCCATGAATAGCAGAAACTTACTATAAYGGGAAACAATGGTCCCATTTTTGCTTTCAGAAGAGCTAAAATGCATTTTTAATAAGGAATTTTCTTAATTTTCTTAATTTCTGTAATTTTCTTAATCTGTCACTGGACTAGTTATGTAATACTACAATAATTTTAGAGTTGGATTGTTATTGTCCAKCATCTATTATGGAAGAATTTCCTGATTTAAGTCATCTGTAATGCAGTATCTAATATAAAGTCAACTAAAAACACTAGTTTAAGAGAAAGAATGACTTTTTTTCCCTAAAATATTTATATCTATGGAATATTAATCAAGGAAGGCTTCTGGCTCCAGACTTGAGTAGGAAATTGGAAAGAATTGCCTGCATTGACTAATTGGGTTTTTTTTTCTACTCACTAATTATTTATTTTCAGTTMGTGAAAAAATGTTTCTATGACTCTCCAAAATTCCATTCTTAAGAAATTAATTGGATATCCATGAGTACAAAATACTGAAATGTCAAGAGACTSTTTTATCGCATATACCATATTTAGCTTATTTTTTAATTTGTCTCTTTATGTTGCATTATGACTTGTTGAAAAGCTTATACAAATTAATATAAGCTTGAAATCCTGAGTCAGCCACCAGATTCTTTCCCCATGTTCCTGAGTAGTCAAATTGATTCTGTTTTCTGAATTCGTTGCTTAGCAACATTTTTTATCATTTTTGAAAACTGTAATACTTTTATTAGTTGCTTTTTAAAAAGTTATTTCTAAGTTAATTTCTGAGTTTTACTTCCAACCATCTGTAATTATTTTTTATCCTGCATAAGATGCTGTGTATTTTTGTACCTCTTGTTCCTGACTGTGTGAAAGGAACTGGAATATTTCATTCTTTCTGAGGTTCCACAGTTAATTTTCAATTGCTAACACCTTTCTTCTATTATATACTTCTTGCTTTATGCTTCAGAAAATAAGAATAATTAAAAAAAAAGCTATGATTGATAATATATGGTACGCAACTTTGCGTTAAGTACTTTGCCTTCCATCCACAAAAGATAATATTTTCTGTGCAATATGAACACAAAGTCTAAGATTCTTCTCAAAACTGCAGATGCTTAAATTTGGAAGCAGMTAATACAGGTGTTTGTTTACAAAAGAAGGGTTCCATTCAACTGCTGTAACTGTGCTGCTTACCTGGAACGGATTTACTGTTTAAAATGATTAAAGGTTTCACGGACAATCGGCTGTGTCTCTGTACAAGCTTTGTGCAGCTCCAGTGCTGTGCCTGCTAGGCCTGTGTGCTTGCCTGTGATGTCACTGGGCACTAAAGGCAACTGAGTCAAACCCTGACCTGGAGCCTCTGTGGGCTGAACTGGTTTCCGGCTTGAATGTACCAAGGAAGCAGGAAAACAGACCACACCACAAGCATTGTGGCTTCACTGGAGGTGAGTCTAGTCACATATTTTATCAAGGTTTCCCAATAATTTATGCTMTTAAAACCAGATGATATTTTATATTTTACTAAATTTTAATTGCTTTAGCAAACTGGAACAGCTTCAAAGGACACCTACCCCAAGGCATTGATTTACAGTATGGAAAGAATGGATATAAGTCCCAGAGATAATCAAGCAGAATGGGGAATTCCTTACAAGCACCGAAGATATCAAGGGAGCTTTCTAACAGCTAGATTATTAGCTATTTTTGATGCTATCAGAAATTATCAATACTAATTTTTTTCCCCTTCAAAAATGTCCTTTAATGTTTGCAAACTTAACCGGTCACATTCAGCAGCTGGTCCACATTGAGAGAAAATCTGTCTCTGTCTTTCTACTTCTCCAACCCTGTTCAGTGTCTTTTGACCCTAGGTGAATATTACCAAATATGTAAAATTAATGACCCTGAAAAATTTGTTTAAATGATAATTTATTCATTGATTTTATATTCTGTGAATCTGGAAGTTTATAATTTTAGGTTTCTGTTCTTTAATAAAAAGTAGCATTTCTGCCACAGTAAAATACCTATTGAAAAGTTTGGCTACAAAAGAGATGAGAATACACAAATAAATGTCTGTGGTTTTTATTAGGATATTAGTGCCTCATTTTTTTAACATGCTAACCTTAGTCATAAGAACGTTCTTTTTGTATGTCTAGACTTTTAAAAGTATATTTCATTATTAAAAGGAGTTGAATTGTGAAATAATTTATTAAGCAAATGGAGATTCTAATAGGATAATGCTAAAAAATATTACTTTTTTTACAGTTTTAGCCAAAGCTTTTCATTTAAACTAGGATGTAATTTTTGGCACGTATTGCACCGTGCATCTTCTTAAACGTTAACTACTTTCCTCTAAAAATCCTGACCAAACATAATAATACATCTTACAAGGTATTTAAAAATCTTCAAAATCAAACATAGCATTTTACTTTTGAGCTAAAGGGCCAATTTAAATATATGGCCATTGAAAACATGATACATATTTCATTTGATATTGGCAGGATAACATTCTTGGACATTTTCATGTACTTCAATTACACTGGTAGTTATTAAGAGTACAAGCTAGATAGAATGGTGAAGAAACAAAAAATAGCAATAGATGTTTAGATTTAAAAACTAGGAAAATGAAGTTAATTAAAGTAATGGACATGGATAACATACAGTGAAAGAGYAGATGCAGTATTGCTGTTTGCAACTTTAGAAAACCTCAATAATAGAAATTAAGATTACTGAAATGAAAATTTGCATATCTGAGTAGCAATTCAATCAAAGTTTTAATAATACACTGAGACTTTAGATGATCTATCTAGCTTAAGAGACTATGTTTTTAGGGTAGCAGCCTAAGGGTGTTAGGGTAGTTCCTGTTTCTTTGAACTTCCAAAGAAATTTCTTTGAATTTGAGTGGGATTTGTCATTAACCTGGTGTAAGTCGTGTTCAAGTAAGGGTTGCAGCAGAAGGTTACATGTTATGTTATTCCTTGTCCAGGGAACATACAAAACAGTCAGGCTTCCCCTGAAGGAAGACTTTGATTTGTGCAAGGTATGAATAGGTCATCAGAAATTATTTTATATGAATTGATAATTGATTTTAAATTGTGTGCTTTGTAAGGAAGATGTGACTGGCAGAAAGAAAGGAAATAAAATGTTTCCATGGTTTACTTATCCCTTTCCCTGTACCCAAAAAGGCTTTGAATTTTATTTAGAACTTTAATTTGAACTTCTGTCTGAAGATGAATATGGAGAGTAAAATTTGTACTATCAAGTTTGGTTTCTGCAGCTGCATTTTCTTCCTGGTGTGATTAAAAAAACAAAATAAAAAAATCGCAGAACATGACAAAACCAAACCTCCACCACCAACAAAAAAACCCCAAAACAAACCAATAAACAACAACAACAACAACAAACCAGAAAAGTTGTAGTAGATAGTTTCAGGTACAGATCCCTAGGCCAGAGCATAATGACTGCCATTATCCCAATGGCTTTTCTTCTGCTAGGATCAGCTTCTGATCTTTTATTTTGCAATGGATTTTTCTGTTTTAGAGATAAAGCAGCAGATGAAAGGTCCAGCCTGTAACACCAATTCAGTCTGCAGGCAGATATGTTTGTTATGGTTGCGTCTTTTAAATGTCTTCTCTTCTGCCAAACAGAAACAATCGTGTTTGCATACTTGGGATATTTTCTGGTTGTTCCAGTTGTTTAACTTAAAAAATTACTATTATAGATAATTGAAGTGAGTTGTCCAAGTGTCTGATACATGAATTTATAATCTCCAGAGTACTAGTTATTGTATATCCTTGAGCAGGGCCCTCAGGCTTACATTTGAAAAGATTTTTCTTTAACTACATTTGGATTTTGAAAATGTTCAATACACTAAACCCTGAGCATTATGTATGGGCAGGGATTGAAGGCAGAGGTGGAACTCACATTTTGGTCTTTGGAGGTAAGCATTTAAGGCAGAGGTAAAAATGTAGGATTTTTTTAAAATCTAGTTGTTATTCTTTTTTATGTTTTAATGAAGTTTTTCAGGTGTCTGCTTCCTGAGTGAAGTACAGACACAGTGATGGAAAGCACATCTAATGATATCAGTCATGAGAGAGTGGGATTTAATGGGATCACATAGTAGGAGATGCATAGAACAAAACGATGGGGCGGGAGGAGGAGCGATTGTTCTGTCCGATCAGGACACCCTTGCCAAAGTAGAGAGCTCCAGTTTCTCTATTTCTATGTTTCCTGATTTTTGTCTGTTTCAGATACAAACTCACTGACAGGCTGTTTGGTGCAAAAACTGAGAGAGCAGAAAACATCCCTCAGCTAGTCTGCGTGAGCTGGATATGTAGGAAAGTGAAAGGCAGTAATCAGCTGGATGAGTCTTGCGCTCAGTGCTTCACTTGGGAAGCCCATCTCGGTGTGTTTGAGTATGGGGATATTACAGCTTACTTTTCCAGCAGATGTGTGTTTAGCTTGTTTGTACACCAACAGGAAAATATAGAGAAAAATTCCTGGCTGATGTGATTCATAATAACTGCTACAGATGACTAGTTTGTAGATGCTGAATGCAAATCCCAAAGGTTGCTTTCATAAGCACTGGTTTTAGAATATTTCAAAGATGAAAAAAATTTAGAATTTTAAACACCCAAGATTTATTCTGACCATTTCTCAGCTTTTTAGGTAGAAAGTGGTATTACTAAACTTCTTAAAATGAAAAAAAGACATTTAATTATGCAATGTTACAGATTTGAAGTGCCTGAAGAGAGGAGTAAACCTAATTTCTTCTCTCTTTCACAGAATTTGCAGAAGCTAGTACACTATATAGGAGACACCTACACTAATGACTCCTATGAATAATTGGGTATTCTACAGACTGCCTGAATAAGAATGTGGGATTAGCATTCACAGCCCCAGACATCTGATTTGAGATCATCCTCAAATCCCACTGCACTGAACCATTGGTCTTTAAAATGTCATGACATTGTGCTTATTGTTTCTGCTATTACAGTGAAGTAAAAGAAAATGCACCTAAAAATGTGTAGTCTTTTTAGACAACAAAAGACATTATGTCGTGGCAAAGATATTAGTTGAGGAACATTAAATCTGCAGTACTCGAAAAGCTACAAGTCAAGCATTCTATCAAAAATGTCATAATATCATGCATACATAAGAACTGAGTGTTGCTATACTTGACTTTCTAAAGACACAGCTCAACGCTGCTCCTCTAATCATCTGAATCCAATCTTCATGCTGTATTCTCATATAGACCCAGCAAAATAAGACCCATAGTACACTCTGAGTTATTCGGTGTAACTGAGTTTTTAAATGCAAAGCAAAAAAAAAAAAAAAGAGGAGACAATGGAGCAAATGGTCTTTTTCTATATATTTACCTGGAAAAGTTCTAGATCTAGAGCTATATGTCTAGAGATATATCCAGATATATATTTTTTGCAGGTAAAGGACTTTTCTGGGTTTCATGGAAGTTCTGAGAATGCATTTATCAATACATTTATTTTATGTTTTCATAAATGCTATAGAGATTTATGTTGAAATCAAGACTTCTAATCCAATACAGTATTTTAGGATGTATTTTAGGATGTATTTGTGTTGGTTTTGCAGGGCCTGGCTTTTGGTAGCGGACRGGCCACAGAGGTGGCTTCTGTGAGAAGCTGCTGAAAGCTTCCACCATGTCCAGCAGAGCCAATCCCCGATGGCTCTGAGGATGGATGTGCCACTGGCCAAGGCTGGGCCAGTTAGAGATGATGGTAACGCCTCCATTATAACATATTTAAGAAGAAACCAAAACAAAGTTTAGGGGCGCCGTTGTAATTTTTCYAGCTGGAGAAGAGTAGGAGTGAGAATGCGCGAGAGAAACAACAATGGAGAGAAACACCAAGGTCAGTGCAGAAGGAGRGGGAGGAGGTGCTCCAGGCGCCAGAGCCGAGATGTCCCTGCAGCCCGTGGTGAGGACCATGGTGAGGCAGTTGTCCCCCTGCAGCCCATGGGGGTCCCCGAGCCATGCAGAGATCCACTCCCAGCCCGTGGGGGAGGTGCCCACGCCGGAGCGGGTGGATCCCAGGGCACTGTGGTCCGGCAGGAGTCCCATGGAGACASAGGCCTTGCTTCCAGGCTGGAGCAGCCGTCCTTGGAGGACTGCACCCTGTGGCCGAGTGACCCATGCCGCAGCAGTTTYGGGAGGACTGTCTGCCCGTGGGATGGACTCACTCTGCAGCAGTTTTGGTAGTRCTGCTGCTTGTGAGAGTGGACCCACACTGGGGAAGKTCACGGAGAACTGGCTCCAGTGGGAGGGACCCCACGGTGCAACAGCGAAAAGACTCCTCTCCCTKAGTAGTGGAAGAAAATCTTGGGTGATGAACTGACCAAAATCCCCAMCCCTTCTCCCTGCACAGCTGGCAGGAAGGAGGGAGGGGTTGGTTGGAGAAAAGGGTGTTTTTAAGGGCTTATTTTTCTTCTCATTCTCCTGCTCTGATCTTGTTAGTAATAAATTCACCTTATATCATTAAGTTGAGCCTGTTTTGCCCTTGAAGTGTTTTCTCCCGGTCCTTATCTCAACTCATGAACCCTTTGTTAAATTTTCTCTCCTCTGTTCAGCTGCAAAGCAGGGGAGGGTGAGTGAGTGGCTTTTTCGTGGGTGCCTGGCATTTGGCCAATGTCAAACCACAACAGTGTTTTAGGATGAGTTATCTTAGCCTCCTTTATTTATGAGTGGAAGAGAAGTAAACTTGAAGTCATACAGTCACAGAAATTTTGTCTGGAGGACATCATCTAGTCTTACCTCCTGACTGAACGAGGACTACCCTTAAGACCAGATTGATTTTTCCCATGCCAATTTTCTTCAGGTGTCAGCAAAAGGGTTCTAAAAAGAAAATGCCCATTTATCTTTTCAGACACTGACCCGAGGCTGACTGATCTACAGTTTCCTGGTTCCTCTTTCTTGCTCTTTCTGAAAAGAACCATATCTCATAACCTTTTGCAGATGCCAGTCACCTCCTCCAGTCAACGGAATATTTGACGAACCACGAGTTCTTTCAGTATCCTCAAATATTTCATGTCTGGTCTCATGGATGGAAATAAACTCAGCTTTCCCAATTAGTCTTTATTGCTCTTGGTTATCCCTCTCCTTCCCAATCCATTTTGATATCCCCAGAAATCTGTGATATACAGATGTTTTATATACACACCTATGTGTCTGTGCTGACAAGTGCACACAATGAGCATGAGAAACATAGAGTACTATAGTCGAAAAAATGCAGACTAGGAATAAAGGACTGCCTAGAAATTATTTTTTTTTAGTTAGTAGGAGAGAACTGAGCATGGTTAATGATAATTTTGGTATTTTCTTTATTAAACAAAAAGAAAAGCTGAATATGTTTCCCTGGAGGGAAAATAATCACAAGCTGAGAAAAAGTTTTCTTTTTATTAAGAAATAAARCAAGATGCTAAATGGCAGGCCTGAGTAGAAAGTCATGACCACTGGCAATACACTGTCACTCACCTTCCCCTAGTGACTTAATTTGCCATAAAGATTAGAATTGTCATCCTTCATGTCAGAACCAAACCCATTAGATTTCTATCCAGAGGACGAAGGGATTTTCAGACTTATCTAGAAGCTCTTATACTTTTGTAATCTTATTATTCAGCAACTGAGTATCTTGGATTCTAACTCAGTGTTTAAACTGGTGGACATCTRTCTATTAAATTTATGTGCCAATGCAGTGTTTCAAAACACCAGCTGATAAAAAAGAAATTAAAAAAGGAATTCAAAACTCACATATGAACCTCTTTCAAATTTTATGTTGCCCTAACTCTATTTTTAAAAAAGAGATAAAGTGTTACTGCTAAAATTTGCACAGTTTAATWTTAATTATATTTCTGGCTTTTGTTCAGTTTTGGTATAATACTTTTGGAGACTGAGCTGGACAATTTWAAAAAAAAAMCCAAATCCTAAAATATTACCTCAGTTTAAWATGGAACAGGATTTTCTCTAGTAATCAATAGGATATTATGATGAAATACCTTTTAAAAAGCAGAGAGAACTGAGCTGACATATGTCACTAGCTTTCTTTCCTGGGAGAAGAATGAGGAGAAAAAAAAAGTTAAAGAGCCTTATTTAAAAACACAAAAACGTTATGTTTAATTAGGAAGATAATATAGTCTGGTAATCCTGTTCCAACACTCTACTGTATATAAAACCATAAATGTTAACAAAGTTTTCTCTTGCAATTCTGTTTAGTTCAAGCAGTCTATCATAGAGCTGGGTGAAATTATTGGRGTTTTTTTACATTTGAGAAATTTTCAGTAAAAGTCTTTGGTAACCTGTTGAACCATTAAGCTTTCATCTTGTCCTGATGCAAAATAGAGTAGGCTAGCACTGGAAACTCATAGAAATGGAATTTTAAAATATAGCTTACATTTATCTGAACCAGTTTTATTCTTGAGGTAGGTCAGTGTAGTACTACAGATTAGTAGGGTACAGAGTATTCTTCATTAATCTAGATGCGCAGTAAAAATTATTAAAATAAAAACCTGTTGGCCCTAAAAGTGATGTTTGTGGTCTCATGCAGTAAAAGTAGTTATTGTCGTTCCAGAAAAGAAGGTTAATTCAACATTTTATATGAAATTTAGCTCCAGATTTAGGTATCCAGGGTTTCTGTTAACAATTTAGATTTCTACGTATGTGCTACTTTTTAAAAATTTCATTACACTCAGTGAAGAACCAAATTTGCAGTCAATAGAATTTATCATACTTGAAAGCAGACATACTAGATCAAAATCAAGTGTATTAAAAAAAAACAATTCCRAATCTTACAACCAAGCTTTGTGATAGAATATGCTACAGACTTTTGCTCTCTTTTTCTTCAGAAAGTTTCCAGTTTGAATTCTAAATTGTAAATAGAATCACAGAATAGCTGAGGTTGAAAAGCATCTCTGGAAATATTATAGTCCTACAGAAAGTAGGTCAGATGGAGCAGGTTGCTCAGAATGGTGTTCTGTTGGGTTTTGAATATCCTTAAGGGTGGAAATYCCACAACATCTCCAGACCACTTGTTCCAGTGTCTGACCGCTATCACCATAAAAAAAAAAATCATGGTGTGGTGTGATAGAATGGTATGAATGCTTTTTCTTAGGAACTAACGCAATGGAGTTAGTTTAGTGAGTGATATTTTATCTCCAATAAATAAACGCAATACCTTGAGAGGAAAAAAAGACAAAATAATGTAAGAAAAGTACATATCTAAACATAAAATCACATAGTTGAATATAATGCATTCTGAATTTGTATCACTGATATTCACAGCCTTAGCAGTCTGAGAGAGCATCCTGCTTAGCAGTTTTTACTTCCTTGAACAAACTGAAGCACAACGAACATTAGCATTGGTCGAGCTGCGTGCACTGAAGGCTGTGTGAGGGCCAAGCAGCAGTCAGCAGGCTGCACATTTTTACATTTTAGATGCTTGTCCCTTAGCACTGAACTCAATACCTGAGAGAGGAGCTAGGAATTTCAGAGGGGTGACCTAATTATGTGAGAGACTTTTAGAGACAACAGGAAATACCTAGGACAAAGGGAAATCCAATTTCCTGCCATTCTCTGGGAACTACCCCCYAAAAATGACTCTTCAAGAAAAGTTTCCTTTTGTTCAAAATTCACTTTTGAGAATGAAGCCTTGCAGTACAAAATTCATCAAATTTGCTCTTCAAGACATGTTCAAGACTCACTATTTGCAAGTGAGAAAGAAAGGACTTTGTTTCTTTCTACTCAAGAACGAAAAGGATGCTATTTTTAAGGCAGAACACTCATGACGGATCTGGTAATTTTAAAYCTAGATTTGTTTGAAACTCATGTACTTTTCAAGTGCTCTGTGACCAGAGACTCTGTGAGTTTATTGATTATTCTGGGAAATCTCTGGAAATGTTCTTTCCTTCTCKTGAAGTTTCTGTAAAATAAGAAAAGAGCTTGTAGGGATAATCATGACTACAAAACCAAGTGGTCAGGCTATTATAAGGTGAATTGCCACTCCTTCAGCTATGACAGTCTCTTATGAAGCAACACTCTTGAAATACATCGAGAATACACTAAGCAGCAGGTCAGGCATTCAAAATCTTTGCCATTGTTATGGCAATGTTATGCTTTTGCAACTTATGCCTACATTCTTCTTAATAACTAAATTAGATCAGGGTTCATTCTCTAGTCTTGGCRGCACAGAAATGCTTTTCCCTACAATATTATGCTCTCTTACCTCTCAGAATATAATGATGGTATTCAAATTGAATTGCTGTTAACAAAGCTGCATCTTCTTTTCATGAGAGTGCAAGTTGGCCTTAGGAAAAAGTGCCAGCAAGCATTGAAAAAAGATTTTAGTGTTACGGAGAAGTATTTGCCAGTGCTGAATCCTGTACTCTTGTCCTGTTTAATTTACTATTGTAAATGTAAACAGCAGGGCTTAGTCAGAAGGTAGAACTGTTATTTCTCAAGCAAGATAGTTACAGGTATTTAAAGATACTACTATATGAGTATATAGATTTTGAATTATGATTAAGTACTCCTTAAGGAGGTATAGAGTTTTTTCCAGATTGTAGATTTGAACATTGTCCTTCAACTCCACCTACCCTTTTTAAATGTTGCTTTTTACTCTTTAAATAGTTTTACATTTTCTCTACGTTTTCAACAGAATATATGTTCAGTGTGCTGCGGACTTCAGGAGACCTTGACAATAATCCTTATTGGATGCAGGGTTCATTGCCTTGCTSAAGGCTCTTGCATGGCTGCCAGAGATCACATCGTTTTCTACTAATCTCTTAGGGATGCTCAAAGGATTAATTAGTTAATGTGTTGTGAAATACTTTGAAGATGAAAAGTGCTAAGCATTATGAGGAAAAAGGTTGGGAAGGGGAACTGGAGTTTGACAGGTAGCTGAAATACAGCTGCAAAATCTCTCATTTGTTATTAAGAGCCTTAATTCTCTCCGAACTATCTATGATCTGGTTTTCAGAACAGTAAGAAAATCTTTAAAACATCACCCTACTTTGTTTGAACCAGATGAAGGTTACACGTTTCCCCTCTGTTCTTTCCCTTTAATTAATTGTGATAAATACAATGCAACTTGCTGTTCAAAGGGTTTCAGCTGCTTAAATGTTTCCTTGTAGTAAATAGAAAACACTGTACGCTTGCATGACTTTCCAACAGCTTGTGAAAAGGAGAAAAGAATTGGCAATGTGCCCCAGGAAAAATGAAGAAAGCTTTGAAAGCACCACCATTGCAGCTGGAGTCACTTCAGTGGTGTTTCACTTTATGCCTGAAGCTTGTTGAATCAAAAGAACTTAAATCTCACTATTGTCCCTCCACAGACTTTTACACTTTCAGTGATGCTGCCATAGTATCAAAGGAGTTAAGGTTTGCAGTTTAGCAGGTGGAATATGGGTAATATTGTTTAAGAGTACAAGAAGAAGGAAGTTTAAAACTGCCCCATTTTGTTCAAATGCTGAAACTATGGATACATGCTTCTGTCTTGTACATGACTTCTCTTCATCAAAGCRAAGGTGCCCTTAGCCCAGAATTCTGAATCTAACTGTGATCAACAAAAGACTTTTGGGAAAAATGTGTGTTCCAGACATAACTGCTAGGCTGAGTTTTTCGAATGCACTAAAGAAGAGAAAGCATAAACAGTTTCCACTTCTGCTTATAATGTAAYAGAATGTGTTTCCACTTGTATTGAGAGTAAATTGTGTCCAGTCGKTCAAAGATGTCCAGCCTCAGATTCTGCTGAAGACTCTAACAGGTATGAAATCAACCTGTGTTTCACAAATATGCATATGCAAAAAAACCCTCTTCTAACAGAAGTTCAACATACCTGCCCTTACAGAGCGTTACTTTATAAATGTTATAATAGTGAAAATAGAAACAGAATCTGGACTCAAACAATAATTAAAAAAAAAAAAAGGAAAGRAAGAAAGAAAGAGAGAATGAAGAGTGAGAGTATTTCTTTGGGTAATAAGTCAGTTCTGCAAGATGACATTCTAAATTTATTTTTTAAAATGTCAGAACTAAATTTCAAAATAGGTATTTTTAATCTTCTGCCTTTATTATGTCCTTTCATATGATTTCATAACTTCTAAATTCAATAGAGAAACCAAACCAAAATGAAAAGGCAGGAACTTTCAATATTCCAACATGACATAAGCATGCATGTTATGTAGTTTGGGGGTTTCTGTGGTAATTTTAATATGTGTAGAAGCAGGCCAAAAGCCCCATGCTGTCAGGATTTCTAAAAATGCTTTGAATTATCTATTCTAGTTTGATCACAAGAGACAAGAAGACTATCTCTCCACAGCCTACCTATGTGATAAATGCACTGACTCTTTAATGGGGTTGCTTATAATACCACTACTGAAATCACATTGATAAAATAATGTTGTGTTTAAACTAGTGAGCTGATCTTGATGAAAAAAAGATCTGCCCCCAAAAATGTTGACCAGATGATTAAATTAGCTTTACAAATACATCCTATCATATATGGTGACCACACCCTTAATTTTAGAGTGGCTTTAGACCCTCAGTAATCAAACCTATTAAACTCCAGTAATAATAATAATAATAATAATAATAATAATAATAATAATAATAATAACAGTAATAACAGTAATAACCAACCCAGCAGTTTTTATAGTATAGCATGTCTTCTTAGGTATTGATTTGTTTGGCAGACTGGAAAATGCTTTTGTCCTTTGAATGTAATTAGTGCTCTGAAATTTGTCAGAAATTATTATCCACAGTAACATTTTTTGCATTTTATCTTTGTAAAGTTTATCACATTTTATTTCATCATTTATAATTATGTTAGTCAAAAATGCTTCCTTGTTTTAAGGTCTTAACACAAATGCAAAGATCATCACACAAAATCAGGTCGTTTCAGTGTTAAGTTTAAGCCATCAGGATATTTTAGGTTTGGATATAACTGAAAATTTGAAATGCATAATTTTAAAAATCAAGAGGTGAATATTAATGCTAGAATCAAAATATGAGGTCAACTTGGTGACTTTTTTCCAGCATTGATGCAGCGTAGGGTATGAGAAAAKGTGATACTTCCCCTCAGTATGCAGTTTAGGCACTTTCTGTACAATAGATAGTAAAGCCTTTTCTGATTTGTTTTTTTCTTCCATGGATTTGCTTTTTATTTTTGAGCCTCCAATGGTTTTGTTGTCAACGGTATCTTCTTGACAAGTTGTTGTGTGAAGCAGTATGTCCTTCTGGTAGCTTTCCATCTCTCAGCTGCTATGAACCTACACAGCTCAAGCTTTCTAAACATGTAAGATACAGAGGTTACCAAAACTGTACTTAACTGCAGCATCATAGTATTTAAAAGCTGCCCGATCTGAGCAGAATGATTTAAATTGTATACAGTAAGTCTTAGATATCACACACTCATCCCATTTAAAAACAAAAACACCCACTCCCACCAGCACCAAAATGCTGGATCATGAGCAGAATTCATGTACTTAAATGTAAGCTAAAGTTTGGTCTCAGGATCTAAGTATGTCCACAGCTGAATATGGATGTAGTCAATGAGATCAGCCTAAATGCATTTTTAGGTAAAATTCTCAGACAGACAAATTTTTTAAAAACAAAATGGAACTGAATCAAAGAATATTTAAGGATAAGTTTGCTGTTAACATATACTTTTGTCATGAAGAACCACCAAGATGCCTAAATKTTTATTACTACGTAAAAACAACTATATAGACATATTTTCTTAGTCTATAYGGTCAGTACTGATAATAACAGTAAACTAAGTCTTACAACTAACTGAGCAATATGGCCTGTTCCCATCAAACATTTTATCTTGATGTCGTGACAACAGTCAAGGCCATTTGAAATGAGTAATGATGTATTTGAGCAAATACTGTAGGTATAGCTTACCTGAATCATTGTGTGTGCTAAAGCTACTGAAGTCCCAAGTCCTATATTAATTGATTTCTTTAATGTGTGCTAAAATGTTAGCCAATATTTCATTGCCTTCATAAATCTAATACAAAGCTATTCCATCTGAATCAAACACATTTTATCTCAGATCAAAATCTTCTTTCCATTTGATTAAGGCTCTGCTAAAACATTTTAGTCTTTCACCTTAGTATTGCCACAGATTCTGAAAAGATATTTGACAGAATAGATTGAACATTTTTGGGTTTATTGCATTTTTTTTTYTGAGACTGACTTTGGGAAAGCATTTTGCTCCTGACTTGACAGCTTTATTCCAACCCTAAGGCATCTGTGRTAATTAATAACTGTGTCAGATCAGTTCATTCTAAACAGATGTGCTACGCAGGGTTTTTCCTTATCTCCCCTGTTTTCTACCTTGGTAAGTGACCTTTATTAAATTATGTTTCAAACCAGGAATTCATGACATTCAGATTCCATAGGGCAAGATGAGAATGCCATTATCTCAGCTCATACAGGAAGCTGTGTTATTCTCTATTATTGTGAGTGTATCTGACTCATGGGTTTTTTGTTTTGTATTTTAATGCAGGTTTGGGTGGAACAAGCATTAAGACCAAATAAAGATAAAATATTCCTCTTTCTTTCAACTTTATTTCTCCTTTATTTTTTTTCCACTGTAATGTATACAAGTTGTTTTTATCTGCCTGGTGATTATATATTCATTTTCTTCAACCTTTAAAAGATTTTTTTTATCTTTTTCTCATTTATGCTTATCTTTTGTCTAAACTAGAAACTGTTTCTTTAAGAAATATATTTTAGAAATGTTATGGATGAGTGTTTTATGAACTAAGGTTTCATAGCATTTCAGTCTCCTATCTGAAAAGTAGTAGGAAGTCAGGGATCTACTTCTCATTCATATATGCTTCATGCTTTTTTTGTTCTGTTGCTTTAAGATTAATTAAGAGAGAGATTCCTAAATTGGCCACACAATCTACAAAGTTATTTCTTACTAGAGAAGAGTAAACTAACCCATCTAACCCACCAAGAGCACCAAGTCACCAGGTCATAGTGATATAAGGGAATTAAGGGGTTAAGGGCTCACCTGCAGAACCATATCCACCTGCAGGAGCTGTGCTGTTTGCTAGACAGTATATAATTTGCTTAGCTTAATTGTGCTTGCTAAGGCAGAACGAGGGAGGATGCCAAACTATTGATAGAATGAAGGAACCGTGACTCGGTTTCCTGCTCTCTGGACCCCTGAACTGGTTGGAACTAGCCATAAAGTTTGGACTGAGACCAAAGGACCAGAGAGCATGCGCAMGGAGGCAAGGTGAAAAGTTCAACTCCAAGGAAGACTCGGCTTACTTCATCTTGGGACCTCTGCCCACGACCACCAGGAGGCACTGCGCAAGCACAAGCATATGGAAATTATCTGAGAGCTCATTATCACGGGAAGCGGGAATAGATTATGCATATGTAKAGGCATATCGGGGAATCTTAATAAATAGTAATGTTTTTAGGAAATAAATATAGAGAGCTTTGTTGCAGACGTTGCACGTGTGTAGAATCGCGTGCAGACCCTCGATGAAAACCCGGAGGATAGCTGCTCTGTCCCCCACCGGAGCTGCGGCGTCTACCACGGGCGGCTCGCACAATCCCACACACTGTAGGGACAGGCTCCTCACCCGAGGGAGCTTTCCAGGGCTGTTGTTCCAAAACGCGGGCGGAGATAAAGAAGCCAAGAGGGGACTCTCCGTATGAGTTCCACGCAAAACATTAATTAGGTGAAGGSTCCAGGGACAGAAAATCCCGGGAAGCAGGGTTACACAGGATTTTATACTCCACTGAGTGGGGGCAGAGAGAGCAACCGTAACCAATAATCTGAGGGTTAAGGGGAGGAGATAAAGCAGGGTTGTAACACATAAACCAATAGGAACAAGGTAAGGGAAGAGCTTCAGGAGGGAACCAACGGGGCATCGAACAGAGTCGAACTTTCCAAAAACAATAYATATTAATGAGGGGAAATGAATATTTAAAGCCTCATACATGGAACAGGGAGGGGAGGACAATTTACCATAGTAACAGGGCCTGCTGGCTGTTGAGGCTGGGGAGAGCTCGGTTTTCACTGAGTGAGCAGTCAAATCTCTGCTCCTGCTCCAGACCACCAGGTTGTAGSACCAGCCTCTCTTTCTGGGGTCTGGGCAGCCTCAACTGCCTGCACCACTACACACGTGCTTTGGAGGAATTATCCCCATGTGCCCGGCATGCTGGAATAAACATACCTACTTTATAATTTTCGGGTTATAGAGTTATTATCTGTGCATTAATAGTTACTTTTAAAAAACATTCTCCTGCTTGGACTTCTGAGTGAGCCACAGTTTCTGACAAGATTCTGCTCCAGTGAAGGCTYTTCATGAGCTCACCGTTTCCTTCAGGGCACATCCACTTACTACGTTGTGGGATCCTCCATGGGCTGCAGGTGGATATCTGCTCCCCCGTGGACTTCCATAGGCAAGGAGACAAYCTACTTCACCATGATTTTCTCCACAGGCTGCAGGGGAATCTCTGCTATGGCACCTGGAGCACCTCCTTCCCGTTGTTTATCTCTGACCTTGGTGTCCTCAGAGCTGTTTCTTTTCTCATGCTTTTTTCCTTACTCCTCACTGTTTGTGCAGTGTTATTCTCATTCTCACATACAGTTTCCCTGAGSTGTCACCCCTTCGGCTCCAGGGCCCAGCCGTGCCCTACAGTGTGTCAGATGGAGACAGCTGGAACCAGCTGTGTCCAGCACAGGACAACCTGGCCTTAACTTCACTCTTCCATATGTATATATATTTGAATGCACATTTTTTACTGTAATTGTAATTAAAATTGYGAGTATTAAGGGAGTACAAGCAAATTTTTTGAGCTCTCATGTACTAACATTGTTTATAAAAAGTATCATCACCTTCATGGAATTTCTAGGAATTCAGCCCTTAACTTTAAGTGTTCCCCATTTAGTTACTGCCTTGAGCAAGATTGTACTGTTTAATTACCATAAAAGCCACGTAAGAAAAGATGGCTAAAGAGTAAGAGAAGATTTAGAAAAAATATTCATAACCATGTTTCTTAACAAATTGATTCCATGCTTCAAATTTTTATTTATTTATTTGTTTGTGTTTTCTCCCCTTCTGAATTTACAGCAGGAGGAGTAATTTCTAGGCTGAGTACATTTAGTGCATTAGAGCATACAAACACATCAGAGTCTCCCAGATATTTCTGCCACCTTCTAAACCTATAAATAAATAATTATTTAATTAAATTATTAGAACATAAATTATTATATTATATTATATTAGAACATAAATTATTAGAACAAACCATTCCAGTGCATTTTAAGCATCAAAGACTGTACCTGATCTCCTCTACAGATATGGAGAATCCTTCGCTGGAAGAATAAACTCTAGACCGTGACGACTAACAGAAGAGCTGCTACAGAGGTATCCCATATTAACCTGAGGTGGTATATTGCTAAAGACTGGGGCCATAAAACATTTTTACCCTGCACATAAGCATCTATATTTATTTTGTGTATTTGAGAAATTATTTCTTTAATTTTTTCTCCTTACTGGATGGACCTTTGAGGGAAGATGAATAACAGCATGGTAAAATTTTCCTTTAATCTTTGCTGGAAAGAAGACACTTATATTTAATCACAGTTAAGGCTTTAAAGCCAGTGTAGTTTGCTTAGATAGGTCGAAGGAGTAGGCAACCTGTTTAATTCAGTTTGTGAATATATAATTGCTTCATAAAATTTTAAAAGGTACAGATCATCAGCTTTAGTAGCTGTGTTCACTTTTAACTGATATCTGTGCACTTCTGTGTTTGAACTGTTTGCCTTCTCTGTGATTGTTTATATTTGAATGGGTTAGGTATTTAACACATAAATGTCCTATGGATTGTCTGCCTGCATAAAGATGASTTTTTATCTCTTTATGTTGCATGAGGTTGGGCTTCTAAAGTTATAATTACTTTTCAAATTTAATTTTTGATTACTTACATCTTCTTCCAAAGCTAGTAGATCATTCTTGGTTCCTTTCTTCTCTGTAAAGCTTTTGTGGTTATTATATTTCTGATTTTTAACAGGGCAAGCAATGTGACATTGAACATGCTTGGAAGATTAAGTGAAATGGATAACTTAGCAAGTTATCTATTTTCTGACAATTTATCCTTTTTTTTCCCACAGCCCCAAGTCATATTTAGTTCATCTCTTTGGCTTGTAAAGCTCAAGGTTAGAGCAATGTGAAGATGAACAATGATAGAAAGCTAATATACAGTGATTTATCTTATGCTACTGGTTTGTAGTCCTTTTTGATTTAAAAAAAAAATCAAAGTTTCTTGAAAATTTTGAAATAAAAACTGTAATAAGATAGATCATGAATGGTTGAATGTAGTCCTGTGGGCCCTCCAGTGAGACAGCAGAAAAAAATAAATAAATTAAATAAATACATTAAATAATAATAATTTCACTAGAAAACAAGCTGAAGCTTGTTGAAAGTTTCCAGAGGTTTCATTCCTTCATTTTTTAATATTAATGATTCCAATTCTTTGGAATATAATCTCATTATTACTTCTTTTTTAGTTATTAAATAAAGAGGAATAAAGAAAGCTGCATACTAGAATGACTCTAAAAGGAAAAGTGGAAAGGCAGTAAAAATAAAATCTGATATATAATCTGGGGCTTTAGCATATCCTTAGAGTGTAAAAGTACATTAAAAAATCCATTAATGTTCTTTGAAGGTTTGCTTACTAGTTCTAGTTTTCTGTCAAAACCTCTTTTATTTTGGGTTTCAGCTTACTCACTTCTTAGCATTTAAGAAAAAAATCAATTATGAGTCCACTACCTTTTTTTTTGTTACAATAGCAAGCCAAATATTTGGAAAAAACAGTGAAAAAAATTTTCTGTCAACTTGGAAATTAATTGTGACTAATTGAAAAAACATATAGGCTATCAGTTTGATTTAATTGCCTAAAACCTAGAAAACTCTCATGCCATTTGAAATGGGAACTACTGACCAGTAATACATCTGGACTTCAGTAAGGCCTTTGACATGATACCACATAACACTCTTGCCACTGAATTAGAGAGTTATGGGTTTGAAGGATGTACTATTAGATGGATAAGGAAGTGGTTGGATGGCCACATCCAGAGCTGCAGTCAATTGCTCAATGTTCAAGTGGAAAGAAGAAAAAGAATTTTGTCCCTCAAGGGTCCAAAGAGGGTCCAGTATTATTTAGTATCTCCATCAATGAAAATAGAAGGTGGGATTGAGTGCACCTTCAGCAAGTCTGCAGATAACAGTGAGCTGAGTGGTGCAGTTGCAAGACTAGGATGGGTTGCCATCCAGGGCAACTTTGACAGTCTAGAGGAGTGGTCCATGTGAACCTCATGAAGTTCAGCAAGGCCAATTGTAAGGTCAGGCACCCGGGTCTAGGTAATTCCAAGTACCAATATAAACTGGGGAATTGGTGGATTTAAAACAGTCCTGAGGAGAAGAACTTGGGAATACTGATGGACAAAAATTGGACATGAGCTGGCAGTGTGCACGTGAAGCCCAGAAAGCCAACCCATATCCTGGCCTGCATCAAAAGAAGGGTAATTCTCCCCCTCTCTTCTGCTCTTACAGTGTTTTGGATTGGGCATAAGGAAGAAAATTTTTACAGTAAGGATGGTGAGCCACTGGATCAGGTTTCCCACAGAAGTTGTGAGTGCCCCGTCATTGGAAGACTTCAAAGTCATATTGAACAGGGCTTTGAGCAACCAAATCTAATGGACAATGTTCCTGCTCAAGGTAGAGGGGTTACACTAGATGATCTTTAAAGGTTCTTTCCAGCTCAAAGCATTCTCTGATTCTATGAAATGTCTCAGTATTTATTAATTCTGTTTAGCTTCCAGTTTTTGGTCCAAAGGATACAAATCAGCTATGGGTTCAGTACTACATTTTCCAAGAAATAATAAATATTTTGTATATTCTACTGTATCATAGACAGGATTACATATAAAGTTGTCTCTGTTTAGGTAACAGAATTTAGTCCTGTCTGCAAATTAACTATCTGTGCTGAAATCTTCCGGAAGTTACAGTTTGGGACCTGAATAAACTGAAATRTATTCTATGATTTTTCAAAACTAATGCTGCAGATAGATAGTCTTAAGAACATAAGAAAGTGTTTTAGAGTTTTTCGCAGATTAGACTGTTAGTTATGGTAGGGTATTATTCTTTCCTCTTCTTTTCCAGAAGACCTTATATTTTCTGTATAGTGTATGCATTCAATTCAGAGGGCAAAGAGAAATAAAGTCATTCTTTTCTTGAGACGTGGAAGAGATGAAATACCACTTTCCCCCCCACATCCATATTGTGAGTGTTGTTTATTTCASGATCATTTGCAAAATATGTGGTGACAACAATATATACTGCAGAATATCATGGTGAAGTGGAACTTTCAGTCTGGAATATTTTTTAAACGCACATGATAAGTAAACTATGTACTTGAAAAAATTTGATTTTCTGTACCTCATAAGAATGATAATTTTTGCTACTGAGAGTGGATGACTGAGGTCATACTTGGTAGTAGTAAATTTTTTATTCTCTTCCCAAAAGGAAACTGTCGTCTTAGTGCAATCACTTTAGATGTATCCATGTCAACCCTGTAGCTGAAAAATGAACCTTGGGGAAAGCAAACCTATCACCAGCTTTTGTGTCCTGCTGTGAAAACACTGATGACTATATAATTGAGGTGACATTGGCAAAAAGCCTATGCATTTTTTTCTTAGCTAAGGCAGTCTTCTGATCCATGTGGGGTTGTTTTGGGACTTTGCGATGAATCATAAAGTTGGGGTTTGGTTCTTTTGGGCTTTTTTTTTTTTTAATTTTAATGAAAGAGACTAGAGCACTATTAATAGAACAGCAGAGAATACTAAATGGACCTAATCTGTAACCAAATATTTAACTATTTAAAATATAATTAATTCAAATCCCTAAATTCTTGTTTTATTAAACTTGCCTACAGCACAGAAGCAACACAAAGGCTGAAATGGATGACGGAGCTGGGAACTATTACTGCAAAATCTCAGGTGGATGTTAGACATACTGAGAGAAAAGTAGCCACTTGTGATTCGGTCAGCTGTTAAAGCTATGAATGCTTTGCTCGCTGCTATGACTGGTGTTTTTCAGCATTTATTTCATGCTGAAAATCGTGCATGTTTGATGACTAATTAGAGCACTTAACAGTGAAATCAGGAAATGCCCCTTGTTTTACCTTTGAGCTGAATAGATTTGCCATATATGTCTAGAGAATACTAATGATAATTTTCTAACCTCTATAGCCTTGCCCTTTAGATTTTGTTTTTTTCTCTCTCTTTCAATTTTTGAGTGATGAGAGTTGGGGTTTTTTTTTGAAATCTGATTTTTACAGTCAGAGTTGATAAAAAAGTCCTTTAGTTCCTTTCTTTATATATCTCATAAAGATTATAGGAAATCAACACAAATATGACACATATATCTATCATCACTGGCACATCAGATGGTGGGTGATAATGACATGTTTCTTCAGCTGTTTAAAGTGATGGAAAAATTCTATATCTTGATACAAGGAACCGATCTTTCCTTTGATTTTTCTAATGTATTACATTAACTGAAAGTTCAAAGCAATAGAATTGACCTTGTAGATCTAAAAATAATTTCCCCTGAATGGAAAAAGAAAAAAATCCTCTTCTTTCTGAAGTCAGGCCATTGGAGAGGATTTGCTCTGAGATTCAGGAAGACTCTAAGAATGAGAAAAGGACAGACTGTCTCTGGGGACAATAGTAGTATTTTATGTACTGGCAGAAGATTACATTTTAAATAAAATGATACCACTAGGGAACTATAGAAACATAGAATGAAGCATAGACCAAACATACAGCGGAAGTAAGCAATTTAAAGCTCTAGTTTTACCTGGGAAGCTGAATAAATTGCTAGATTTAGTGAAGAAAATGGGCACCTAAGAGTTATCTGATCCTAATCAAGGCATTTCTTATTGGGCAAAGAGAGAAAAGGACATATAATAATGGCAAAATCTGCAGGCACACAGAACAGAAAGAAAACTAARGTCACTATGTTCTTTATGCAGTTTCTAAGAGCTCACAGAAAGTGCTTAAAATAGTGATGTTTGAAAGTAATCCATCTAAAAGTCACAGTCCCTGGAGGTGTTTAAAAGAAGACTGGATGTGGTACCTAGTGCCATGGTTTAGTAGATAAGGTGGTGTTAGGTCATAGGTTGGCCTTGATGATCTCCGAGGTCTTTTCCAACCTACTTGATTCTGTGATTCTGTAAAAATCATTGGTGTCTTACTTAAGAAAATTACCCAGTCTGAAAGATAGCTCAGAATTCACTCATCATGAGGGCTGATGGTGGTGAGAACATACTTTTATACTTTTTGGCAATGTCACTTCKAGGTAGTGGTCACTGAACAGTGGCAGTTCTTCTTGAGCACCTTTCCTGCCCACAGCTATGCTTTTATTCATTCTGATTAGGCCAAAGTCCAGAAATGTGTTACTGAAAAGGTGTCTAAATTTATTAGCAGACTGAAAATCTGGAAAGGTTTCCTGAGAGCAACCTYTGGTTTTTATACCCCGTCAATGTCCAGGTGAATCTCATGCAAGGCCACATGCAAGGTCCTGCACCTCAGCTGTGGCAACCCCCAGAATCCATACGGGGTAGGGGATGAATGGATTGAGAGGAACCTTGTTAGAAGGGCTTGGGAATACCAGTAGATGAAAATTGGACATGAGCCAGTAATATGAGCTTGCAGCCCCGAAAGCCAAACAAATCCTGGGCTGCATCAAAAGCAGTATGGCCAGCAGCTCGAGGAACGTGATTCTGCCTCTCTGTTCTGCTCTCATGAGAACCCACCTGGAGTGCCATGTCCAGTTCTGTGAAGCCTGAGCATAAGAACATGGACCTGTGGAAGTGAGTCCAGAAAAAGGCCACAAAAATGATCAGAAGGCTAGAAAGAGACATTTCTTTACCAAATCCCGTAATGACAGAAGAAGAGGCAGCAGTTTGAAACTGAGAAATAGTAGGTTTATACTGGATACAAGGAAGAAATTCTTTACTGTGAGGGTGATGAGACACTGAAACAGGTTTCCCAGAGAAGTTTTGGGTGCCCCACCATTAGAAGTTTTCAGTCAAGTTGGATGAGGGTCTCAGCAAACTATCCTAGTAAAAGATGTCCCTACCCTTGACAGGGGGATTGGAACTTTAAGGTCCCTTCCAACCCAAACCAGTTTATGATTATAGTCTGTGATTCTATGATTATATAACCTTCCCTTATATTTCTAATCTTCAGAGGTTTAAAATGCTGTATTTATTTTGTATTAGATTTTAAAACTTGACTTAGAAGCCTTAAGATAAAATAGAAAAGAGAAAAGATTGAGCATTTATTCTAAGAAAGAAACTGGTCAGTAAAAAATGATGAAGTAATTTTATTAATTACTTAATTAATTCATAAGACCATAAGAATAAAAATATATCTGATGAAATCTTATTGGTCAGATGTAAACCCAAAATGGAAACAACAAAATGTGAATGTCCAAATGCAGATATGCTCACATATACTATGTGCTTGAGCTGTGAAAGTATAACTGATAACTATTCAATTCAGCTGCCTAACCATATGTTTGTTATTATTTGAGATAGTCTATGGTATTTGAGACAACCACGTGTGTATTTCAAGGCAGAACTTGGCATATACAATATGAACAATCTGCTCAGCACTAAAGATCCACAAGAGAACCTGTAAAACTCTCAAACATCTCATGGAGGAATGGAAGACCTTTTTTTTGATCACTTTCCATTTTTCTAAATGTTTTCTGTTTGACATTTAGTCAGCATTAATCTTCATTATAGCTCCAAGTGTTGACACCAAATCAAAGCTTCTGCAGTTGATATGTCCCTTAAGAAAAAATATGACTCCATTAAATTGTTCTATTGTTCCTGAAGGTGAACATAAATACCATAAAAACGAGGAATGTAACCACTATTGGTTCAATTTAAGATAAGTTTGTACTGGTATCTTTTTCATGCTGATGTTCTTCCCCTTTAATAATGAAAATAAAACATAAACATAACACTTATGTTAAATATCATCAATTCAAAGTGCTGACATCCCATCAGAATCATTACAAAGAAAAACGTGGATTTTTTCGGGCTAATATTTGAAAGTGATCTAAGGCTAATGTTTCTAAATGATGTAAGGCAAATGATAATAGGAAGMGCACGGGACAGCATTTTTTATTCCTGGTGCTGGAATCTCACTGCCAGAATTAGAGTCCATCTTTTGCTTAATTCAGTCTGATTTTACCTCCTGGGAAGTGCGCTGCCTTTTTGGCCATATTGCATAATCCTTTTATAGGGAATTTTCACCTTATATAAAGCACATGGTTATTAACATTCAGATTCTCAGTTACACTGTGAATTAATTCTTCCTTTCTGTATTTCTCAAACTCTTAAATAAAAACATTGTTCTGAAAATATTAAGAGCTTGTGTTTAGAGAAAGAGAAAAAAAGATCATCTTTCTTACTCTTGTCATATGGCAAGCTTAAATTGCAGAAAAGGAAGTTGACCTACTGGTTTTTAAGAACTTGCTATTTGGTGTCAATATTGACCACCTTCATTAAAATAATTCTAACCAGAGCTTCTCCAATTCTGACTGAAGAAATGAAATTGCAGACATGCTCTTTTACTTTCAATAAATGATTTTGTAGTATCTTTGAGTCATATCAGAGCTGAAATTTGGAATACTTGGATTCTCTTGTCTGAATTTTCATTTGTCCTGGGTTAGTCATATACTCTATTTCCACCCACAAAAGCTGGATAAATTCAGTTATATACCTGGTCCCTGAGGGACTCCTTATCTCCATTGAGATAAGCACTCTGGCCGACAGCAAGCACCACCCACCCTGATTATCTGATCTCAGCTAATGGCCCATTAGCACCACCCAGCCTGGTTAATGGCCCGATCTTGGAGTTGGAATGTCAGAACACCATAAGGATCATCCAAGCTCAGAGGACCATGGGGATCATCCAAGCTCATTACCAAAGCAACCAATAGAACATCGGGAAGATCCTCTTCCATTGTGAAAGTCCCCGCCCCTGACAGAGGCACCAGCCAAGAAACACAGCTTAAAACACAGGTTTAGGGTGGGAGAAACACCCTCGCCTTGACGGGACTCCACTCTTGGAACTCCACTCTCGACGGGACTCTCAACTCGACTCGACTGGACTTCACTCCTCATAATTGGACTCAGCTACTCGACTCCACTACCAGGACTGGACTACCAAGCCTTTCTGCAGGACCAGTGCCTAACTGCACTACACAGCTACCACCCTGGTCRACAGGGTGTCAGGTTGTACCGTGACTCTGTTGGTTTGTTTAAGCCCGTGCTTCTGTATTACTGCATTTATTTTAACCTTTTTTTTATTAAAATTGTAATTTTGACCTAAAATCTCTTGAGGTATTTTGTGTGGGGTTAATTTCCCCTGCTGGTTTACAGTTAAACCTGCACATAATTTCAGATGTCTAATAAAACATGAGCAAGAATGGAAATGATGAAGAAGGGAGTATTTTTTTCAGGGTGCTGTTTTTCAAACACTCTGCTGTAATTATAGAAATCCTGTTGACTTATAAGTATCTGTTTCCAAGAACCTTTATACATAACGTCAGTGTTTCTTCCAAGAACTGCATGTACAGCTGCTAATAACAATGCTTTTATCTGTTGCTTGCAATATTGTTTGAGTGAATATTGCTTGCTAAGAGCAGATAAAAGTGAAATGGTCATAGTGGTGTTTTTCATTAGAACACAACGAATTATAGACTTGTTCAGTAAATACCTGATGCATTACTCAAATTCTGGTTACTTTCTGACTAACATTTTAACTGCCTCTTAAAATGAGACAGCTGATGTGACACGGGGATACAGAGGGGATCCAGACCCCAAAAGGGGATACCAAACAACATACATGAGAAGTGTCTCAACATACTTGTCAAGCATAGTTAGAACTCTGTAGAACCCTGATCATGAAATATCCAGTGACCCTCAAAGTGTGGATGACAAGATTGAACCTGGCATATGGTAACCTTGTTTTTCTCTTATTAGATGTTACATTGCATAGAATACTTCTGTCTTTGTAGCTAGAYTAAAATATTAGGTCTTAAGATTGTAACTTCCTGGTCAGGCAAGTAATTTTTTATAATCACTAAAGAGCTTCACACATGTCAGTACTGTCAATTGGATTGGAACAAATAATAGCTCTTCTTCACTTAAAATTAGTCAGGGTGTTTTTTCCCTACTCTTTGGATAGGGCAATGACGAAGTTATTTTTAAACAATTGTATATGTTTAAAAGAAGCTCTTAGTTTCTCCATATTTCACAAATGCAATTGGCAATTTTATGGGTTATTTTATTGTAAATTGAAAGGAATTCAATCTAATAAATCCAAAATTTAGTTTATAAAAATTGTATAATTTTTCAAGTGCAGATTTGTACCAAACTATTTCAATTTCAAATTCAAAGTATAAGCCTTGATAAATTCAGTCATTCTGACTGAAGATGGGAATTAATTTATTTTCAGTAGTCATTTTCATATATCTGTTTCAATAGCGAGGAAAATCAAAACAAAATTGCTTCTTATACCCCCATTTAAAAATTAACATTTCTATCAATTTTTACTGTTATAAAAGTAGAAATAAAAATGAGAATTGGAGAGAAGATAAATGACGAGTATGATTAAAGTGATTGACAAAATTTGATTTTTATTGCTTGCAATTTTAACAATTTGGTACTCACACAAGTATTGTTTTATCTATTTGTTGCCAGGATAGTTACTGACATGCAATATTGCAATACTACACATCTGCACAGCTTTTTGGAAACATACTTTTTTAAACATAGAGAAAAGTTAAATTAGTGAAAATGTCATTGAGGTAGCTGTTTTGGTTTGGTTCCGCCTCTAATTTAGAACGTTAGTAAATATTGTGGTCCATAGGCAGTCTGGCAAGATAAGTGTACAAATACCTTACTAGAAAGTACAGAAAGTACAATTCTGTGGATATCTGAAAAGATTTCCCATAGTTCAAAATACAGAAAAAAAATATGTAGAATTTTTTTTTTTCAGTGATGTTTATTTTTTTGTTTTGTTTTCACAAAAACTTACTTATTTTCTGGGAAATAGTTTAGAGTTCAAAAGATTCCTACCTGAAAGATATCCCCATTTTCTTTCTTTGCCATAGTTCTGCATACAGAGATGTACATTGTGGAAACAGTGATAAATTACACAATTTTCTCTATACCAATGTGAATCAGGGTTTCCAAAACATCATTCACTTCAATCACCCATCATCAACATCAACCATTTGTAATCTGCATACTATTCCTACAGGGAACTAAAATACCATGTTCACTTAAATTTTACAGTTTCTTGGCATGATGGATAAAATACACTGATTGGAAAGGAAATGAAGGAAGCTACTGCAAACACAGAAAAATGCCAATAAGCAATTTATTTGCATCTAACACTGTCAAAAATTACCCTTAATGAAATAAAGCCTGCTATTTAATTTAAGTGTCCTAAAAATGTTTCTAAAAACTATCATGTGTTTAGGGACAATGTAGTAATTTTGAAATACATTAATTACTGTTGTTCACATTCATTTTGAATTTCTTAGAAGGGGGTTGCTTGGCCCCTTCTTTTTATCAAAGAGAAGTACTTCTTTTGTTTGTTTGTTTTCCTTTGAAAGTGTCAGTAGAAATTACATGTTTATCTTTTTTAAGGCCCTAATTTCAAAAAGAATCTGAAGGCAGAATTATGCATAAACTATAGCATACARTCTTGCTTGAGACTATCAACAGCTTCACAAAAGACTTTGATAAGAATTACATTTAGAATCAATTTTCACTATTTATTTCTATCATTGGCTTTTTATACTAGAGATATTTGAATAAAGGTAAAGTTCATTTCTAAAGAGTTTTCTTGCTTGCGTTATATCCCCAGCTAGCCATAATCATCTGTTTGTAACATTACAAGTGGCTGAGGAATAAATGGCTTTGATGCCACAGCACAGGCTATTATTTCAGTTGATGTACCATCATTGAGAACTGTTAAACAGAAAAAGAAAAAAATTGTTTTTATGGAAGCGTCCTTACCATTGGAAATTCAATTGAAAGAGGGAAAAAGACATAGCAAAAGTTAAAAATACTGAATTATTTTTATTGGAGCATTATTTTGTGTGTAATTATAAGGAGATCTTAAAGATTGAAACATATTTCTTCTCTGCCACTTCTTTTCTTAAAAAAAAAAGAAAAAAAACAACTGCTCCTCACCCCCAAAAAACTTCCATATTTTTTCTCTCAGAAATTTCCTTCCTAGGGTTATAGAATCATAGAATATCCTGAGTTGGAAGGAACTCACAAGGATCATCAGTCCAGTTCCTGGCCCTGCACAGGACACCCAAGAGTCACACCGTGTGTCTGAGAGCATTGTYCAAACGCTTCTTGAGCCCTGTCAGGCTGGTGCTGTGACCACTTCCCTGGGGAGCCTGTTCCAGTGTCCAACCACCCTCTCGGTGAAGAACCTTTTCCTGATATCCAGCATAAACCTGCTTACATTGCAGTTTGAACATTTTCTTATGAACTGACACTTCTATTACTGATACAGTTGATTCCCTCTGCACTGCTCCATACTTATGTAGATATGGCGCTTGCCGACATGGTTTAGTGGTGGACTTGGCAGCGTGAGTTTAATGGTTGGTCTCAAAAATCTTAGAGGTCTTTTCCAACCTAAAGAATTCTATGAGTCCATAACTATTTTTGGTTTTCTCCGCATTATGTTGCATCAGGTATTATGATGCATCACTATATCTGCATCATTACGCTGCAGATAAATTCAGGTTAAGGCCTTATTTTTCTCTGTGTGCTAATATTGCAAAGTGGTTTTAATACTTTTACATAGTTTGATACCACCAAGTAGGTTGAAATGCAGCTGTTCTTTTTCCTTGTTTCCATACAAGATCTTGAAAAAACAGAAACTCTCTTTTCTTTGTGGAAGGGAGAAGTGACAAGGTAAGCAGTAAGTTGTAATCCATAATTATTCTCTTAGTTACAGGATAATTCCTTCAACTGTACACATCTTTGATTGTCTCCATTTCCTTGTCAGAAAAACCAGTCATGAAGTCCAGATTCAAAAAAAAATTGAGGCAAATTATAGCTATATAAAGAAATAATTAGAGCTATAGGATTAATGGAAGATATGACACTGAAATAGATACACAATTATGTGTCTTTGAAAGAAACATTCTAAAATAAAGAGGCTATTGAGAATATCCACAAGTGAAAAAGTTTATGACCATTTATTTAAAGTCAGATTAAACAGCTATTCCTCTTGTAGCTTAATCAAAACATACTAATTAAAGAACCTAATTAGAAATCTCTTTCTGTTACTAAGCATAGAAAATTTGAATAGTCACAATTGCTCTAAAACCCATCAGCTAGTTGGAAACTTCCTAGTGCCTCCTGTCGTCTTCAAGCATGGCATGAAGGAACAAAGTCTGTCTTGAAAAATTCTTCAAAAACATGTTTAACTAAACTCTCCTTTGACATAAATTTACCATGAACTTAGTTGTACTGTGTTAATTTCTACAAACAAAATTTAAATTGTGCACAATATAAGAACTAGTGTGACTTTTATAAAACTAATCCTTTTTATTAACAGCAAACAGAGTATTTACCTTTTCTGACAGAAAGAATGGGCATCATAAAATATATAGACAATTAAGGACGGAAATAATCTCCATCAGTATTTCTTTTTTATTGCTGTACCTCACAGCTTTTCAGTAGATTTAACATCTTTGTTTAGAGTGCTTTGAATGCCCAGAAAATGTCTACTCAAATTGAAGATGCTGTCCATTATTGTCCACGGTTAATGTATTTAAATTACTAGTAGTAGCTTTGGGAAATGCTTTTGTATGCTGCTGCCAACTGTTTCTATTTTCAGTTGACAGTGGTGTATGTTGTAGTTAGACACAAGGAAAAACTTTCTGGGTTTTGTCTAATAACAATGGGACTCACATCTTCTACCTCCCCTGTCAAGTCTGCCAGTCTATAACAGTTTCACACTTAGTCTTTTGGGCTCTTTTTTTTCTACAGGTCTCTATTGCTTTTAATGGGAATGAAAACTGTATGATGGATGCAGAGAGAAAGCTTTGAATGCCATTCATTCCCTTGCTGCAGCTCTGTTAATTAGAAAAAAAAATTTAAAAAAATATTATTTTTCATAATGGAAGAAGTTCTAGAAGACCAGATTGCTATTTAGATAAACCTTGACAGGCTGGAAGAATGTGCTAGTCCTTTCTTGAATGAACACTCAAGAAAGCTTAAATTCAAAAAAAACAAACCTCATATGACAGTATAGGCTGAGGACCAACAGGCTTGGAAGGAACTTTGCATTAAAAAGTGATGATCCTGATGATCCTGGCAGACAAAAAAATTGGACATGATTCAAAAGTAGGCTCTTGCAGCAATGAAGGCCAACCAAACAGAAGGACGTATTAGTAACAGCATAGCCATTGAGCTGAGGAATTGATTCCTACTCTTTTTTTGTCAATTGTAAGCCAGAATATGGAATACTGTATCCAGTTTAGTTTTCCCAGCTTAAGAAAGACAATGAGATATTTGATCGAAATCAGTAAAGAGCCAACAGGATGATTAGGGGCCTAGAGAACATGACATTCAAGAGGAAACGATGGAGGCAGAATTTCTTCAGCCTGAAGAAAAGGCTAAAGACAGGCCTAATTACAGTCTTTATCCACCACATGGGAGGCTATACACCAAACGGACCCAGACTGTTCTCACAGGTGCAAAGTGAAGGCATGAGAGGAATCCAGCTGCAATAACAAATATTCCAATTATATATTAAGTATTTATTTTTTTTCCTCTGTGAGGGGCCAAAGGTCTCAGTTCTCATCCTTGGAGATATTTGAAACTTTACTGGACACAATCCAGAGGTATACACTAGGTATTGAACTTTCAGGTTAGATTAGACTTCAAATTTGATCTTTTTCTTTTTAATATGTTTCTCTGTTATCACAAGCTCAAAGAAAAAATCTTCAGTATAATTATATTATTCTTGCACAAACCATAAGAGATTAATTTCTCTTAGATATTGAAAATATCCAGCTAGGGAACTTACTACTCAAATGCTATGGTTTTCTTTCTGCTTAAATATTCAGAACCTCTTACAACAGAAATGTGCCTATTAAAATATCAGAATTGGTACATTTAAAAAACATATTTTCACTTCCACAAATAATTTTTAGGGCATACTTAACATGAGTCCTATGTCCTTTGAACATCAACTCACACGATCTAATTCCAACAGTTTAATGGCCAAACCACGTGAATTTCTAAATTAGGATTTGTTTTTTTGCTCTTCATGTTTCAGACAGAATGTCAATTTTTTTTTCATTCATTTCAACAGGCACTACATTGTGGCTACAGAAGCCTCATAAGAGATTATCATCTAATTCATGAAAATCATTAGAGATTGATTTTTCAATATCAAGAACCATTAACACTCATGCATTGCAGTGATTACAGCACATTATTTTTCAGTCAATTCCTTAGATATTCAAATTTTCTTTATTAATATTTGTGACTAATGTKATATAGCTTGTACAATCAAATCAGACTAAAACTACACACATGTTAAAGATATCATGCATTGTTTCTTCCACTCAGATGCCATGCTGTTGTCAACTATGTGTATATGAATATGAACRTTGTAATTAGCTCTGGATGATACCTACTTTAAATGCATACAACAGTAAAAATGATCCAAAAGCATCAGGTCAAGTGTGTAAATTCTGACAAATATGGAAATGTTTATATGAAAATGAGAAACATTTGTATGTAAATATGCTTCATCCATATTTTCTCAGAGACCAATTTAATATTAAAGTATATTAATGAACAAAATAAAAATGTTCGATGTTCTTCGCTAGTTTTACATCTGCTATTAGATCAATAGCTGGGCAAATGGATTAAATATGATAAGGAGATCATAAGTAATATTCGTCACCTAACATGTTCTTAGTCATTAAAGTTTAATTCCACTTCTCTAACACTTGTCAGCTGCATAGTAATGAATCAGCCAGTCTCAGGATGAAGGCAGCTGGAATACTTCAATAGATTTCCTTTGTAGTTTTTTGGCATTACTGACGTATATGAATTTGCTTTTGTCTGTGGGATTAACCAGTCAAGCAAACTCTATATTCTTCAGTTTGGTGTATATGTATGCACACACACACGCATATATATCTATTAAATATATACACGATAGTGAATATGTAGCTTCTAAATAGACAAAAAAAAAGTCAGCAGACATAGTAAAAAGAAACAGAAGTGTAAGTGAGGGATGTTTATTGTGAATGTATGCACACTGAAATGAAAAATTTATTCTGGAAATTTGACATTTAGGCAGAAAGGCTTCAGTGAAGAGAAGAAAATCAATATTTAAAAGTAATGCTCTTTTATTTTGGTTTAATAGTATCAGTGAATTAGACTGGAAGAAAGTAAATTGCTTTCTGGATCTTCATCATAGCACTATGAGAATAGTGGAGTTTTGTGTTTAATAAACTTCAGAAGCTCATCTTGTACTCTGTCCAACAGCGCTAAGTGGTTACATGGGGTCATGTCTTCTTTGCTTTGCCCAAAAATTCACCATAGGACAAAGAAATTAAGAAAGATCCACATGTAGATTAGACATAGTGACACCCTGATGAAGAGTCTCTGAATATATTTGCCTTAAACTCCTAAAAAATATTGAAAAATTTTCACAGTTACAAAAAATTGACCTCTGATCCAATTCTACTAGCAAATGGACTTTTAATGCCCACTCTCAATAGGAGAAAAGCATGAAGTTCTCAAACTTTAAATACTTCAGTAGTCCCAATGATTGCCTTGACAGAGGTATCAGAAAAAACTATTATTAAATCATGTTGAGTAAGGCCACAGGTATGTTTTTTCTCCATATACTTTTATTAAATTTCTCTTGACACTGTAATTTTCCRACAGTAGGTTCWTGTTTGGAAAAAATATGAAATTTTGAATCTCATTTACTGTGTGCAGTTTAGCTCCCACATTCTACTAAGCAGCTAGTTAATATGTATTATTTTTCTCCGGTTATTGCTGATATTTATAATATCAAAAAGAAAAATAAATTCTAAAAACCTCTAAAAATTCAGTGTGTACCATAAATTATTTATTTAACTACCTTTCCCAAATTCTTAAAATTTTAATTGTTGGGGACTATGCAATCATATGTGGCAGAACAATGTTTGTGGCTGTACTTAAGTACTTGTATACTCAAATTTTGGTGTCTTTGAAAAGAGTTAAGACAAAGGACAAGTGTGTTAACCAGGCAAGGATTGGTTTTATTCTGTGATGCATGACATCCTCTACTGATTCAATGTTAATTTACCTTTTATAAGCATGGTCTCTTTCCTACTTTTGATCTGAATTACATAGAAACTTCTTTGTTTCACAGTGCAAGAGGTCGATTGTTGAAACCTGCTGATTTGAACGGTAATAGAGTTGTTATCCTCTGAGATATTCAAGGCTCATGGCTCTGACCCTGAGAACTCCATCAAACTTGGAAGCTGGTTCCGACTTCTATTTTGGCTCCATTTTAAGCATGTATGAACTGGATGAGCTCTAGAGGTCCTTTCCAACCAAAATTATTCTAAGTTTCTATTAATTTGGTAGCCTTAAGTTTCTCCTGATGGGACATCGCCCTTTGTGTGATTATATATGTCAGATATTGCCAGTTTTACTAGTTACCTTTCTTCATTTCCCTTTGTCACCAGAATCTGTTTTAAAGAAACCCCATTGGAAAACATGGTTGTACAAAACCACAAGCTACTCTTGAAAAACAGCAAAATAAGAACAATAAGGGTAGAATTCTGAGATGGAAAGCACGAAATTGCATCTAGTCAAAAATTGCAGTAGACTAGTGCTTTGGAAATTAAATAGATTATTCACTTTATTAGAAAAATGCAAAATGAGTACAAAATAACTTTCTACTAAAAATTAGTACCAAAAAATACATCAAATGTGTGGAGGTGACATAGACTGTTTTGGTAATACAGGTAGATGATCTGAATTTTGTTTTACCACACCATGGGATAAAATAAAAAAAAAAATAAAATAATAAAAATTTGTTGTAAACTTCAAAGTCAGAAAGTTCTAATAAGTTCTAATATAAGAGGTGTCATGATAACAATCAATGGACTAATGAAACATATTTGAATTTTTGTTAATATAAAACGGTACTAAATTTGRGGACACCAAATATATTATTTCTTAGACAGTCTCTTTATATACAAATATAAAAAGGAAAAAGAAAGAGAATGGTACTTACAGAAATCATGGTTGAATAATCTATTGACTGAAACATGAGCATGAAAGAAAAAATATTGCACCTGACAAGATTCAGGAAAATAATTAATTTTCTTGAGTGGAACATCCGAAATTAAATTAGCACAGAACTTTTTTCTTTTTCTACCTGTAGACTAATTTCAGACCTTGAAAAAATTAATGAACTATTAACTATCTTCCTATGGTAGAAATTAGTGATATTGTACCACTAACAAATCATGATTGCATTGTTGTGTTATCAAAAGTACATTTGAACTGTTCATTGTAATTTTTTTCTTCCGAAAAATGAAGAATAGAATGAAAAAAAATTACAAAATAACTTTAAAGAGATCTGTGGTAATTTTTGTTCTTGCAATTTCAGCTATGTGTTTCAGACTAAGAAACAAGTGTGCATTTCAGAGTTACCAYGTAATTGCATGGAAGTGGACTTTTATGGGTTCAAAAAATGAATTTTTTTTTTTGCCCCATCTAGCAGAGAGACCTGTGGGGGCAGGGAGGTGTTGGCCGCGAACTAATGGGCAATACTTAAGGACAAATGTTGCCTGCCCAACCCACATGCTATGATAATTTGCCCAGTTAAAGAAACAAGAGCTGGGAGTGTTGATGAGGGGATCGTTCCCCAGAGGCTGGAGCTCATCATCAAGAGAGGGGAGGAGACTTTTGAGACTTTGAGGCAGGGGGGGAGGCCGGGCTCACTCTCTTGCTGAGCACAGTCATGTTTCCAGCGAGTGCTGGTTTCTTGATGCTGCTGCACTGTGAGGTCTCAGCCCACTTGCTCCAGAGCATGGATACACTGTGACATCTCCGCAGGGGTCCTGCAGTGGCACAGGGTACAGAGTTACGCTGTAGCTGTCGCCACCCAGAGCCGCTGGCCTCTGCCATCTCTGCCGCCAGCCTGGTTTTCTGCTCCACTTGGGTCGGCACCGGGGTCTGCTCGTCTCTGCTGTTCCTGCCTTCTGCTGGTCCCTCGGTGGGTGATACCGAGGTCCATCGCTCCCCAGTCAACCCTGCCTGCCTGCGCTGCTTGCTGCCCGCTGCCGAGGCTSGTGCTGAGCCGGGCTGCTGCCCCGTGGGTTCACACCGGGAGCGATCTCCCCCCTCCCTCTCCTGCTCGCCGGAGCCGCCATTGCCACGTGGAGAGATCACTGCGYTCGCGCCACAGCGCCCCCTGCRGCCGCGGGGGAGTCACCGCAGCCTCTCTGCCCCAACGGAGAATCACCCARCGACAGAGAAAGGGCTGTGACTGGGTTTGTCTGTTCTCTTATTGTTGCCATTTTATCTGTCTTGTTATGTATATAGATATATAATCCTAGTAAAGAACTGTTATTCTTTTTTACCACATCTGTGCCTGAGCGCCCTGTAATTTCAASGGTACAGTAATTCGGAGGAGGGAGGAGGGTCATCTTCTCTATCCCAGGAAGGTTTCCAGCCTTCCTTGGCAGACACCTGTCTTTCAAACCACGACATGAAATCATTTCAGTGCAGGAAGTGCTGCATTGCAGATTAAAATTTCTTTCTCCTCCTGCTTTTTCTTCATCATGTGAGATCTCTTTTATACACCTACAGTGCTGAAATACAGTGGAAATATGCCTCAAATAAACATACTGAAGTGCTGCTTTTAATTGTGAGTCTGACCTCTGAATTTTTAGGTTAACCACTGGTTTCCTCCATTATCATTTGAAATAATTTCACTGTGGTCCTGAGTTTGGTTTTTTAGGGGTTTTGGAATATAGAGCACACGAATTTCAAAGAGACCGTTTTTTCCTGTTATTTGTATCTCACACAATGTTTCTTTCACTGACAGCTTCATTTATAAACCTGCCAGAAACTGATGGGAATCATTGAATACATGATTCTACTTTGTTAAATCCTAACAAAGATTATGTGGTTTGACAGTAATCTTTGACTTTGTAGTTCTACTTTTATCTAAATCCATCTTGATTTCTAATTAGTCTCTAAAGAATGCAAAACTTGTGCTTGGGCTTAAGGACATCTCTAAACAACAGTTAATTTTTTTTCTGTTCATTTTTCATAAAAGGAATAAACAGCTAAACATTATTAGGATTTTGTTATAATATGCATGATCAGTGTCGCTGTCAGCAACTAATGTGGTCTTGTATTTCGTTTAATTGAATTACAAAACATCTACTTGTGAGAGAAAATACAAAACTGAAACCAAAGGCTGTTTTTCTTTGTGTGATAATTTTCTTGACAAGTATTCTGAGGTCTAGTAAAAGGAACTCTCTTGCAGGCAATGGGACACTATTGTGGAGAAATTATTCTGAAGAGATGAACCCTTACTCTAAGTGTGGCCATTTGTGCATAGGCTTTATATCTTTATATTTTTATTCTTATTATTATTTCTATTTACCATCAAGTCCAATTAAATGATGAAGCAAATGACTGGTGAATAGGTGAAGAAATAACAGTTGCTCCTCTCTGCAATGAAACAATGTATTTAATAAAGAAATTATTTCCTTACTGGGCTTTAATGAGAAAAAACTCTTTTCACAAATTGCATTTTAATTATTTTGAAACTATGCTAATTGAAGCAGCAGTTAGGCTGCTTCCTGAGAGCAGCTAAGCTCTCTGGAAGTGACCATGTGTCCACATTGGGGAGGAGGTGCATTCTCAGGCAGGCTTTGCATCCCTGGTTCGCAGGCCAACTAGACTGTAAGACCAGATGGATTTTGCCACAACCCATGTTTCTGTCATACACTGAGATTTGCAAGTCTCCTCCTGAACAGGAGGTGCTTCAGATCTCACTTGACATATTTTCGCAGTCCAGCCCATGCTGAGCATTCAAAGCCAGGAAGTTTGTTAACTGCTCTGCCAAGTAAAGAGAAACATGGAAATAGAGGAAAGTTATCTTTCCTATAAAGGGGTTCATTCTATATTTTAAAACATTAGTTTTAAATTACAATGTTAACAGTACCTTTTAAAATAGAACAAAAGTTGGTTATAAACTTTATAATTCAGAGATGATAATACTTATTTAGAAGTGACTAAGTATACATATTTCAAATTGTTCTGGCTACCTGGAGACATTCTGACATTCTTCTATTTCCCAGATCCTGGGATAAAAGAAATTATATTCTCTTTCCAAATGTTATTGAGAACAAGATCCAGATTTTTTTTCTGATTGTCGTGAAACAGCTTGCACTGCAATAGAGTTGTTTTGATCATATTTCTAGTACTACAAGCCCTTACCTCCTTGCAGAACAAGAAATGTAAATGACAACAATTCTGTATGGATTACATGAAGAATTGCTTTCTCTGTCAGCTGCCCATGAATGTGAGACAGTGTGCTGTGTACTGAAGCTGCTCTTCTATAATGTCTTTCCCACTTTATTAGATTTTCATGTCAGTGGGAAATTAATTTCAGTGTTCTTATTTGGAAAGTTATCAAATTAGTTATTCCAGGTATCAGGACATTATAAAAGTACTGTCTGTTGTACCTTAAAAAGCTGATAAAATATAGTACTTGAAGTGTTAATTTATATTCAAGTATTCAAGAACTGCCAGTCAGGATTCTGAAGCAAAGTTCATGAAGCATTTTAAGACAAATAACAGCTTTTTCCATCATTGGATGCGACTCATCAGTATACAGTCATACCAATTAACTTCAGAGCAGCATCTATGTGCAGTGGTGACATGGCTGCACAATCTCCATTTGTTCTTACATTCTCTTACAAAACACACCATCCATCCTAAGGGACCTGGACAGGCTCAAGGAGTGGGCCCATGGGAATCCAATGAGATTTAATAAGACCAGGTGCAAAATGCTGCAACAATATGTAACAATACAGGCTGGGGGATCAACAAATTGAGAGCAGCCCTGCTGAGAAGGACTTGGGGGTGCTGCTGGATGAGAGGCTGGACACGACCTGGCAATGTGCACTTGCAGCCCAGAAAGTCAAACGTGTCCTGGGCTGCATCCAATGCAGCGTGGCCAGCAGGTAGAGGAAGGGGATTCTGCTCCTCTACTCCATGCTGGTTGAGAACCCACTTTAAGTTCTACATCCAAAACTGGGGTCCCTAGCACAAGAATGACATTGACCTGTTGGAGTGAGTCGAGAGGAAGGCCACAAAGATGATTAGACGGACAGAGCACCTCTTTTATGACGAAAGGCTGAGAGTTGTGGGGTGTTCAGTCTGGAGAAAAGAAGGCTCCAGGTGACTTTTTGAGGCTTACCAGTACCTGAAGGGAACCTGGAGAGGGACTTTTTGCAAAGACATGTAGTGAATGGTTTTAGACTGAAAGAGCATTTAGATTAGATACTAGAAAGAATTTATTTACCTCCTTTAGAAAAAAAATTTAAAAAGAGGGTGATGAGGCACTGGAACAATTTGCCCAGTGAAGCTGTGGATGCCAAATCCCTGGAAGTGTTCAAGGCCAGGTTGGATGGGCTCTGAAGCAACCTGGTGTCGTTGAAGGAGTCTCTGCCAATGGTGGGGGGTTATAACCAAATGATCTTTAAAGTCCTTTTTAACCAACCATTCTATGTGTCAATGATCTTAGAGTTAGTTATGAAACCATGACATAAAAAGTAATGACAATCCTAAAAATCCGGAAAATTTTATTCATAGATGGAGACCTATCACCCAGAAAAAGAATACTATGGGTAATTTTAGCAGCTGTAAATTCTCTTTCCCAAATTCCCATTACAAAGACAGTTTCTTTTTCTAAACAACAGGGCAATGGTTGAAGAGTTAAAGATGCAGCAAATGAAGGATAGTCTGGCCAAGTGAGAGAGTGAATGGAACTAGACAGAATGGACACAAGAGTGCTAGAAATAGCTAAGAAAAGGCAATAATGAAGTAAAATATTGTGACTCCTGAGATAAACTGAGCAATTTTTTTATCTGTTCCTCAGAATATGTAAAAATTTGTTTACCAGTTTGAGTATGAGCAGCAGTAATACACACTTTACTATGTATGAAGTTCTTATTGATGGAGATTAAAGCATCCCAGGAACAGCTGTCACATTTTGATTAATATTTAAGTATAGTTCTCTGTCTATCCCTGCTTCTTTTTTAATATAATCCCACAGTTTGAAATGGTAGAATCAGAAGTTTTTAAAAAATGCAAGCACATAGGACACCCAAAGTGTACAATTTGTTCTGTTCATGAGGGCTTTTTTTATTGACTGTATGAAAGCGTGAAGACTCAATGGGTGTGTGCCATATGATCATAACAGTATTATCTTACTGTAACAATAAGAAACATATTACTAGAGAAATTCCTTTCACAACTGGTCTTTTAAGAAGCTATTTTGTTAATGGACATTTTTGGAATGAAATGTGTAAAACCATGAAAACTGCAAAATCCACAACTCTTGAGTCCTGAGATTTTTTTTTACTGACTAGCCATACCTGTATTAATTTTTAAAAAATACTTTGAGTTGAATTAGATATATTTTATATACTCTTATGATGTGGAGTAAAACACAAAGGAAACAAAAAACCCCAACCTCCAAACAGATTGGCTTCTTTAACCTTAGCACTTCCTTGTCCAAACCCATTGCTAAGTGTTATTAGCGTTACTAACACTGGAGAGTTGCAGCTCTGTATGTCCCTCTTGGATTTTTTCTTCTGATTGTCTTGTATAGATTGATAGTGATAGATTTAAAATAGATCCATTTTCCTCTATTTGTTGACCCTCCTATATCTCATAATGCTAAATTTCAACAGGATTTTTTTTTGCATAATGATGCAGAATTTTTTGGATTTTATTTTTATTCATTCATACAATACTTGAAGAATTGATTACTAAGGGATGGAGAAGAAAATAAACACTCAGAATTACAATGATGGGAATACCTTAGGAGACAGCTGTAGTTCTGCTATGGGCATTTATTATCTTCTTTTGTGTGCAGCTCAATTCCGCCACATGGCCAAATATAAATTTTTATAACAGCATATCAGAGTGTAGTTCTCTTCTGCATGACAGAAATGAGTAATATGGCACCTCTGAAAAGGTAAATTTAGTTTGATTCATTATTTTCCACATCTTAGGGTTGCTTTAGCTCTAATGCTGCAAGCAGGTTTACAGTAAGTCAGTGTTCCACTTGTTAAAGTCAACATCATTGTAGATCCAAAGTTCTCATAAGAAGATGAATATTAATAAAAGAAGAAAATGAAATATGTTAGTGTGTTTGCAGCAAAAACACTTAAACCAATTGGATTATTCATATTACCCTACAGTATCAGAACTCTTTTTCCTATGAGGATATTTATGGCATGCTGCTTTAATAGGTAAAATCCTGCACAGTCTTCTAGAAGACTACAAAGTAAATTTCAAAATGGTGAGTAGGAAGCAGATATACCAAGTCTCATTAATTTAATGTCTAACTGTGCTTTTATTCACAGTGGTCAGGTGCCATTATAGTTTGTCATGGCTTTATAAAAATGGAGAAGTAAATTATTCTTCTTGCTGCACTAACATGTTTTTCCAAAAAGACATTTTGAGGACCTGCTGATATTCTTAAAAGTACAAAAGTATCCAGGTTCATTCTGTGTTGAGAAAATATTCCCCTCGGCCAAGAGACTTTTCAACTTTAGAGATACTTCTATTTTTTAAAATGGAGGATGGTTAGAATACATTCAAACTTTTTGACTTCAAATAAAAGATAGTATATATTGCCTTRGCCCACCAGGACTACATATACTCTCAGAAGATTTATCTAGTTTATTTTGAGAATTCTGCTGTCATTCAACATATGTGAAATTTTATTCTCTCCAGTGTAATAGATAATTTAGCAAACTAAATTTGTTACCTTGACAGAAAAATAATTCAGTACATATGCAAACAAAATTTAAACTTGATTACAATGTGGTGCCTTTTGTTTTGTGAATGGAATGCCTGTAGAGTCAAGAAGGGAAACTGATCCGTAAGTCTAGCCCACTGAATTTTTATAATAAAGTAACAGATGTGCGTGTTCATTTTTTTTCCCTCTTTCTTTCTCTGTATTTTAAAGAAAGGCAAGTAGCAAACGTGTGACTTACATAAAGAACTGACACTAATTATTTAAGTTTTTCACTGGAACATTAGAAACCTAACACAATTATTGAGATTGACATACTGGTTGTAAAAAGAGTCAAAAGAATCTGATTTGCTTTTCCCACAGCTTTCAAACTTATCAGAGTAAGCATTAGTGTTTGTAATAACATTATAAATATGTATGTGGGTATATATGTATACACACAGACAAGGTAAGGATGATAAACAAGTGAAAATACTGATGATTTTGCCTGAAAACCCCTTGAAATTAAAACTGCAAGTAGATATCTGTATTTCCATCTTTTGTCTGTCTTTCCTCCACCATTTCAACTATAGAATGGTTTATTCATTTCTTTTAAATTTACTTCAATATTTGTTTTAAATGTCAGGAATCCTTTCCCATCTCTTCTAAAAATAAAAGCAGAGATGATAGTCATGCTGGAAGGAACTGATAAGGTCATAATTATTTGCTTTGCTTTTTCAGTGACATATATTGTAGTCCTTTGGAGCTAAGGAAAGCTTGAGTGTAGCCTAATGAGGCTCATTATTAATAGAACTGTCTGATTCTGATACAAATGAAAGTTTTTCCCGTCTTTGGATTGTTATTCTTGTATGTTGAGCATGTAATCATTTATAACAGAAGACAAAAGACAGGAAAATTATAAGCAGCAAAAAACAAAGCATGATATCAGAACAACCTTAAGGCAAAATTAAAGTAATACTCTTTTGTATCAGAAATAGAAAAGAAACTTCTGCCATGGAAGATACTGTTTGTTCATCATCAATACTGATAATTTTCTGCTTTAAAAATAAATAAAAAGTTCCTTTGTCATCTCGGATCATTATATATAGTGTAAGCCTGTGGTATTCAAGGATTGCGATGTAGGGGGCGTTAAACTCATTTATGAAGACTTGCTTTTTAAATAGGCATTAGCTTTTTTACTTCTTTTCGAGCATAGATAATAGATATTCTGRCTTTGGCAGTAAGTATTAGCTGGTCTTCTTCCAAATAATATTCAACTAATTGTTTCCAATTATTTTTATTATTTTCACATACAACTTCCCTCAGAACAGTGCTCATGTGTACTGAATGCTCTCTAATGAGAGACTAGAGGTAGCAAATACTGATGTGTAGGACAGGTAGATCATTTCTCATCATTCCATTAAAATTCAAAACTAGCAAAGAAGAATCAGGATTTGACAAAGAAATTTAAATTTTGAGCTGTATTTCAAACTGAGGAGCTAGTGATCCCTCAGAAGGTGATTCTTTCCTAAACTTTGGGCATCATTCAGTAGTGTTCCCCAGCACCAGCTGTTAGAAAAGTATTTTTCTCATCCCTTCAGAAATGTAGCAGTCATGGAGAATGTTTGAAAACAGATCTTATCTCTGATCAACAAAAGTAACTCAATGTCACATATGAATAATCTTTAAAATAAAATTTTAATAAGAGACTTTACTGAATGTCACTGAAAAGAACAAATGAAACAGATGACGATCTGTTGCAAGGACTTGCATGMATGTGATTAGAAAGATGACAGAGAAAATACAAAGAATTAAGGAATCCAAACAACTCAGAAGGAAAGAAGATGAATGAATGGACAAAGATCAATAAYGTCAAAAGCATGTGAACTGTCAGACACCAGCAAAGAATTGATTGATCCAGAGCCTGAACTAATTAAAGTGTCATTGGTCACCTATAGCTCTCCAGTTCAAATACTGTGCAGATTTCTAAAACAAACCTTGATCTTTGGAAGCAATAAATAGATAGCAATGTGATTCACTTAGATTAGTACTCATCTGTCTGAAAGATTTTCTTTTTCCTGTGAAGGTAGGCTTAGAGAAAGGTTTTCAGCTTTGTTGTTAATCACCATTCATTGGTTTCAATTCATTTCACACCACTGAATTTCTATTAACATAAAACTATCAAAATAAGCTATCCTAACACTTACAGATTTATAATTCTTGGCATTTACATCTTTATGTAGCTATTCTATATAATAGCATGTTCTATTGCTCAAATTGCATTTAAATGAATTACTTGTTATTGTACTGTTTTCTTTGGAGCTGCATTTCATTTCTTTTCATACCTGTGTTATTGTTCTTAATTGTGAGATTCCTTTTCTCTTGGCAAAGGTTTTCTTGTTTCTTTATCTTCTTGACTTTAAACCTAATGCAATATTCATTGAATTCATGTCTCACTCTATTTTTACTGACATGAGTTAGAGGCTTTTCTTTCTCTCTTTCTCTCTTTCTCTCTTTTCCTCTTTTCCTCTTTTCCTCTCCTTTCCTTTCCTTTCCTTGCCTTGCCTTGTCTTGCCTTCCCCTTCCCCTTCCCCTTCCCTTTTCCTTTTCCTTTTCCTTTTCCTTTTCCTTTTCCTTTTCCTTTTCCTTTTCCTTTTCCTTTTCCTTTTCCTTTTCCTTTTCCTTTTCCTTTNCCTTTTCCTTTTCCTTTTCCTTTTCCTTTTCCTTTTCCTTTTCCTTTTCCTTTTCCTTTTCCTTTTCCTTTTCCTTTTCCTTTTCCTTTTCCCTTCTCACTCATCAGAACGTTAAGCTGCACTTTCCCTTTCAGGTCATTCCTGCAAGCATTATCAAGGTCGTATTTTGCTTGAAAATTAATTTCAAAGGAAATGGTAGAGTTTTGTAATGCTGCACAACGGATTTACATCCCTTTGTTTTCTTTAAAGTTCTGTTACTGATCAGAGGCCCATAAAGACTTGTTAACCTCAAACCCCCTAATTTTAAGGATGGAAATACTTGCTTTAAGGTAAATAAATAAATAAATACTCTAATGCCTAAATACAAAATAATTTTAATAATTTTGCTTATTTATCTTTTTAGATAATCTGGTAAATCTGTCAAATTCAAGGTGAGTCCTTTGGCTGTGACTGGAACTTCAGAGAGACTAACATTTGTATTTCATTCAGTGATTTTCAGTGCAAGACACAAGGCTGAACATATGGGCTCTTTTTACAGAATCATTGGTAGACTAAGTGTTTCTCTAACAATTTAAAGTATTTCATCTTTTCTTGACTTTATGGTTTGTTTGGACTTTTTTGTTTCTTTGGAGATTTTTTTTGGTGGTGCTATATTCGTGACTGTTCTTATTTCAGATAAAGCACACTTTACTACAAGAGATATTTAGCTCACATAATCCACCATAACTACCTTGCCTCTCAAGTATAACTCATTTTAATGCAAAGGCCAAAAATTGTTACACTTTAAAGCCAAACATCTGATTCTCATGAAGAAATTAATAAAACACTTTGAGCTTTAACTCTGTCTAGAGAAACCCCTCAATGTTAAACTGTTAGTATATGTGAAATTTACCATGATGATAAGTATTATTTCACTGCATTTTCATATTAACTTATACCCACTGCATGCCTCTTAATTTATAATTAAGACATAATCTGTTAGGAGAAGAAAGCATCTCTTTAAATTTTAAATTTATAGCACATCATCATTATTCTCAGTTACAGTGTCCTAATTCCTCACAAAAATTAACATGCAAGATATATATGGTTGTTTACTTTAAACACCCACTTTTGTCTAATAATATGAAGTACCTGCTTAATTATGGTAGAAAAATTGAGAGGTTTTATTTATTTTTTCCTCCATTCCTTTTTGAAGAGAAGCTAGAAATCACTGCAGTGCACTTACAGGGGAGGCACTTTATGTTAGTCAAGAATAAAAGAACTCCTGGATATTTCCAGCTAGGGTTTTGAGCAACATTGAATAGCACACTTCAGTCTTCTCTATACACTCAGTATTCAGAACACAAGAATCTACTCTGAGAGTGTCTCATTTATGAAGCTGCTGAATAAAAAGACATCTGGAGTTTTTCTTTGACTGGTATTGTTGCATGTGGCACCCATTTTTCAGATACAGTAGTGACTCTTCCTGAACATTTTGGAGAAAGAGTGGTTAGAGGATGCTTAGTCTATTTGATATCATTATTAGTTTTAGTTATAAGTGAATTACGGGGCACTTTTACGCTGATTGCACTTCATTGTTTAATAATCTGAACCTGGTTTAGTAGAAGGTGTCCCTGCCCATGGCAGGAGGGTTGGAACTAGATGATCTTTAAGGTCCCTTACAACCAAAACCATTCTATGATTCTATATGATTCTATGATTCTACTAATATTAATAAGAATTTGAAAAAAACCAATATATCCTTTGCCAGATAAAGGTTCCAGTGTACATGTTTAAGTGTATCAAGACATTTGGCTTGATTTCAGTTTCAACTTGCCTGTATGGCTTGAATGCATCCAAATACATCTCATGCATCTGACTAAAATATTTTAAAAAGAGGTATAAAGTTTATCTTAAAGTATAAAATCTGTATCAGAGCTAGCTTACTGCGTTCACAAGGAAGGGAGCCTAGATGCTCCCTAGATGCCTGTGTAGAACATGTTAACAGCTAAATGAGAGGAATCCCACCCAAACCTGTAGTCAATGAGCTCCAATATCACTGTCTTGTTTCCTCTTTCAGTGTTCTTTCTTGCTTTTCTCAATCTTATTAATTTAATTTTGTGTCTAGAGGTCTTTGCTTGCTTTTCTGAATGGAGTTTCTTAGATATTTTTATCCCTCATAATATTAGTTATGTGTAATTATATAGAGTTTACTTTCTAAGCAGTTCTCTCTACAGTACAAAATATGACCGAGGAACTAATGTACCATGTACAAATTAAATTAATAAAGTTTTTTTTTTYCCCAAAGATTCCATTCTAAAACATTAAATTGCATGGATTCTGTGAAGATTTGTCCAAAAACTAAAATCAATTGTATTAACAAAACATTTACTTACAAGACAAAAATATGTGTTACATTTAAACTCAGTAAAGATCTCTTTACTTTAATGTTTGAACTCCTTTAAAATAGAATACCTATAATAAAAAGCATAATAAGAAATAAACTGAATCATCAGTTCAGAGATATATTGAGAAATTCACAGTTTAAAAATGTTTCTGGAACCGGGGCTATAAATATGTTTTGCTATATTATCTCTCAGAAGAAGGAGAACTTTAATATGACATGCAGAATTTTAAATGAAAATGGATTATATATTCTGCATATTTATAACAAGTAAGACAGCTAGCATGTATTTGCTTTGAAAGTATAGCAATAAAAAAATAAATGTTTATACTTATTTCGAGCAGAGACCTGAATTAATAAGGAAGGAGTATCTGCTCCAAAACTGATAAACCGTTTGTGATCTCTTATACCAATGTCCATGATACTTTATAGTAGTTTTGTCTAATTTTTTCTACTATTTATATACCTAATGAATATGACCTATACTACTATAGCAGTAATGAAATAACTTCTCTGAAAAATGTCCTTAATAAAACAGATTCAAAACACCTCAAAAACCAGCTTCACATTACTGAGATACAGTTATGAGATTGTCTTAATCAAAAATGAAGTTGTGTTGTTTTATCAGCATTTTCCTTCAATGTTTATTTGGTTTTGCATGTTTATATGCCTGTAAAAAAAGTTTTGGATATTAGTTGATTTCTTCTTGACGAAAAAATAAAAGCTGAATGTGATACCCTTTACATAGTTAGAAGAGACCTTATAATGAAATGGAACTGGTAAAGATTAGAAACAGATTTTTCTGCATAGGAGATAATCTACTCTCAAACCATAATCTTCATCGCTAATGAGTAATATTTTGAGAACAAAGTAGAATTTAACTACATTTTCAACAGGCTCTAACATAAGGAATGTTCAAAAATGTACTGCTGAACACCTAAAACATTAACATCTTATAAAGAGACGTCTTGATGACCAGCCAAGCTGAGGTGGACCCATAGTCCTAGTTATTTGACAAGCAGTATACTGGGATTGAGAAATATAAGTACAATTCCATGAGTGATTTGAGTTTACTTTTCTGTCATGCTTGGCTTTTTAAATACATTTTGTGGTAGGCAAGTTTAGTCAGAAACTGAATAATATTCGCGAGACTTACAAGTCTCTGTTAACAGTTGGCAGTTTCCACTGTCAAGCCCTTCACCTTGGTGGTCAGTGTTCTACATGAATGCATGAAATACAAGCATGTGTGTGGGGGGGGGGTTTCTTGGTTTTGTGGTTTTTTTTTTTTTTTTTTTTCTTGTTTTAATTAGCTTCATTCTTAGACTGGAAGCCAAACATGTGAGTTTAACTGTCCTTGAAAGACCTGCACTTTTATTCACTCATGAAAGAAAATAAGGGCTTTAATTAGAGGCACTGAGATGCCTATCTCCCAGCATGAAAATATGTGACATTGAAAATTAACATTTGATTTGTTTGCCTAAACTTAGTAGCTTAATGCTAGGTAAGATACCTTAGGGTATCTCACATTCTTTACAGTCAGTGCTCAAGGAAAGCACAAATCTCGTTTAGGTCACATTCATATTTGTCAATTATGGATACCATAAATACCTCAGCTGCTAATGTGTGCTTTTGGACAGCTTGAAATTATTGTGAGTCACAACAAAAAAATGCAGAATTCCTGTTATGCTGGTGCAAAGTCTAGATAAAACTCCCAAACCCTCACATCTTCACTGTGTTTCCCTATATTTACTTGAAAGTAAGACTTGCATGGAAGTATTCTAGATTTTATTTCATGTTTAAGAACCTCCATTATACCAATGAAAAGCTGCCAATTTATATGAAACTCTATAAAGCAAGACATGTAAAATATATGTGCATCATCTGTGAAAGAACCTTCTGTTGCCATTATATGTTCCCTTTATGAATGAACGGAAATTATTTATTACTTATCTGAAAATATCGCCTTAGAATAAAAGTGAGATGTGCATTTTGTTCATTGAGCTTCAACTACTAAAAGGACATGTCCATTTACAGAAAATGGGTCTCTGCCTATCACCCAGTACAAAAGCATGTTTAAAACTCATCCAAGATAGAAAAAAAAATCTAGTTTCCTTGAATTTTCTTGACCTCTCTTTTTCTTTCCCCTTTTTATTGTCCTTCCTCTGTTAGACTTTCTGTGCTGAAAAATAACAATGACACATCTGAAGCCAAATTGCCGGCCTGACAGTAGGGAAGAAATGGACACAGAGGTGAAATCACTTTTGTAAATATACTTGAACATTTCAGCATAAAAGATCCTGCCTCTTATTTGAAAAATTTCGTTTTTTCCCTTTCTTTCTGTGTTCAACTTTCTCTTTGTAATGTTAACACTAGAAAATTTTGAAATGCATTAAGACATAAAAGTAAATTGGAAGCAGTTAGCCATTGCTGTGTTATAAAACTCTCTTCTGAACTCTAAGAAGAAATTGATGTTCAAAGGACGATAATGGGATTTAAGTTAGTTTGAAACTAATGAACAATAGCTTCAATGGCTTCATCTGATAAATGTTTTAAGGGAGAGGGTGGAATTCAGTAAGACATTAATAAATTTGTTATCAGAACCAGAAAGAAAAAGGAATGTAGACACTTAAATTTTGATCCTGAAAAGGCATTCAGCTGCTATTTCAATAGGTGACATAGGCTAGGGGGGGTTGTTCTTTTCTTTTTTTTTTTTTTTTTTTAATCTTATTGTTCTCAAGGAAGTGGAAAATCTATTCTGGCTCATATATAGAAATGTGTTGTTTAATTAGAAGCACTAAATCAGTGTTTTTCTCTTGCCTGTTCCTCATTGAATCATCACAGACTAAACGAAGGATGAATCTCATTTAACATTGGTCATCCAATAGATAGTATCTAATTTAAGCTTGTTGTCAATAGCAATTTGTCTCTTCCTAAGTAAGATGTCAGACATAATCAGGATGAACCTTCTTTTCAGGTTGTGACTTTTCTTCACAAACTGTAGAGACAAAATTAACTTAGACTAGATACTAAAGATAAGTTGTAAAATCTGTATCAAAATGAACCCCACTACAGCTGAAAGGCTTCTTATATATTTTGAGGTGCTCCATCACATGCTTTTGATTTGTACCTAATCATGCTACATGCCATAGAAACAATGTGTTCCCTACAAAGGTACCACTTTTTTCTTTTTCTTAAGACATAGGTGATGCTATTCATCTTTAATAAACATTCCCTATGATTCTAGGTTGTGAAGTATGAATGTTCATCACCATTTTACTGCATGTAAGTTAAAAATTAAAAATAAAGTCACCAACCAATGAACCAACGAACCTCTACTCTGCTCTGGAGAGACCCCTCTTGGAGTACTGCATTCAGCCCTTGAGTCCTCAGCACAGGAAGGACATTGACCTCTTGGAGCAGGTCCAGACCAGGACTACAAAAACAGTTAGAGCACTGGACCATTTCTCTGAGGAAAGGGTGAAAGAGTTGGCTTTGTCCAGCCTGGAGATGAGAAGACTCAGGGGCCATCTTATTGCAGCCTTTCTTACTTAAAGTGGGTTTGGAAGAAAGATGGGGACAAACATTTTAGTAGAACCTGTAGTGACAGGACAAGGGGTAACGGTTTTAAACTAAAGGAAGGCAGATTTACCCTAGTTATAAGGAAGAAATATTTTATAATGAGGGTGGTGTAACACTGGAACAGGTTTCCCAGAGAGGTGGTAGATAGAATTGTAGAATCATTAAGGTTGGAAAAGACCTCCAGGATCATGAAGTTCAACCTATGACTGAACACCACCTTTTCAGCTAAAACAACACTGATTCCACCTCTTCCCTGGGCAGCCTATTCCAATGCTTGAATATTCCAATCGGAATTCCAATTCCATTTCTGTGAAGAATTTTTTCCAGATATCCAGCCTGAACCTCCTCTGGCACAGTGTGAGGTCATTTCCTCGTCCTGTTGCTGGTTGCCTGAGAGAAGCGGCCAACCCCCAACTCACTACAATCTTCTTTCAATGTAGTTGTAGAGAGCAATGAGGTCTCCCTTGAGCCTCCTTTTCTCCAGGTTAAACAACCCCAGGTCCCTCAGCTGCCCTTCATAGCACTTGTGCTTCAGCCCCTTCATTGCTTTGGTTGCCCTTCTCTGGACATGTCCCAGCACCACAATGTTCTTCTTGTAGGGAGGGGCCCAGGTTGGACACAGGATTCAAGATGTGACATCACCAGTGCCAAGTACAGGCGAACAATCACTGCACTGGTCCTGCTGGCTACACTATTGCTGATACAGGCCAGGATGCCATTGGCCTTCTTGGCCACTTGAGCACACACTGACTCATGTTCAGCCGTGTTAACCAGCACCCCAGGTCCTTTTCTGCTGGGCTGTTTCCCAGTCATTCTTCCCCCACCCCTGCAAACATTCAAGGTCAGACAGGACAGGACTCTGAGCAACCTGACCTAGCTGAAGGTATCTCTGCTAATTGAAACAGCAGTTGAACTAGATATCCTTTACAGGACCCTTCCAACCCAAACCTTTCTCTGATTCTATGATAAAGATTTCCAGATTTACCCTTGAACCACCAAAATTTCTATGATTATTTAACTGTATGGTATAGAATGCTACAGTATCAAAGAAAGGAAATGAATTTTTCAGGTTTCTAGTACTAGTGCGACGTTCGTTTTATTTTCTTTAAAGTATTTGAATGTGAGGATAATAAATATCATCAGCCTGTCACTTCAGCTGGAATTCTGGCCTTCAACTGAGTTTAACAGCTCAGAATATTATGTCAAAGTACTTCTGAATGTTTCTAAGTAGTATATATTTCTTCATGTAATTAATCATTACTGCATCCTTATAACCGTGGCCTTTATTTGTGCTTCAGTTATTGTTTATTCTAACATCTGTTGATTTTACTCTGCTGTTAAAGTGCCTAGGAGACAGTAAGAATCAGTTTCCTTCATCTGCCACTTTGCCCATGTTTTTAAATAAAAAAGATATAATGAAAAGTATACATCTTTGTCTAATTTGTACTGTTTGTGTAGGAGAACTGTTCTTATAAGAATAAATCATATCCGTCTCAAGGTCAATAGCAGATCAGGAATTAGCTCTGTATATGTGAATMAAGTTGAATGAAAAGATATATGCGTTGTAATTTCAAAATATGTGTTTTATAACCTTGATACTCTGATACTCAGAGTCTCAGTAAATGGAATTTATTGATCTTGGGATAAATAGTGATGAGTGAAAAACAAAGCAGGAGAGGACTAATTCAGCTCTAATGAGATGAACATCAAGCTATTCAAGAATGGAAATACAAAGATAAATGATCAGAAAAGCTGCCAGGAATGGCAAAATGATCTTGTATTATTCAGCATTGTTTTCTACTTAGTTTGAATTAGATAAATTTCTCTCAATAATTCTTGTACCAATTTAGTGCAGCATTGTTTTTAATTTTCTGACAAAGTCCCCATTTTTGATTAAAAAATTACATTTTCATTACTGAAATTTTGATAAAGTATTCAGAATAAATGTGATACACATATAGAGTTTTAGTAAAATGTATGAAATTTTAATAATAACCTATGAAAATCCACTTTTTTTTTAGAAATAGATTAATTTTCAACAATAGTAAATATTCAAACTGCTTACATATACAACTCAGATGTCTGTTTTCTTCCTTCCTTTACATGCATGAATAAAAGATTACAAGGCATACTGAAGTCCTTGAGGAACTTACTAAGTCTCTGCATAACTTGTAAACTCACCTGTACTGTTATGAAAGTTGTGTCAGTATTCTGCTGGAGGACAGCTGTACATCATGCAAGGACTTGAGAATGTAAATGTTGGAGGATTTTATTGTGTCATTGTATGGTATACCTAAGCACACCTCTTTAACTTACTCCTTTAATTTCATTTCCATCAACTCTAGATATGATTATTTCATTATGAATATAAATCTCATGTTTCTGTATTAAATTGCTAAGATGTTGGATATATTTACGGTTAACTTTAATTACATTTATTCATTGCACTCTCCAGAAGTGTTAATATATTTGTGAGATTTATTTTCCTTAAAATAAGCAGTAAAAGCACTGCAAATTTGATGCAACATATTGATCTTGTCAGATTAACATGCAGTGCTGAGTGTGCAAAGTTAATGATTGTCATATTTGAACTCCTTTGAAAAGATAATGATGTTTACAATTTCATCTACAGGAGCAAACCTGTAGGGTATTTGCTGTCTGACCCTAGAGCTTTAAGTTCTGACTGAAATATATACACCACTAAAATCAGGGTCATGGATATCAGAATTTTATTTCATTCCTTTGATGTTTCTGCTGTCTGGAGAATTCAGGTGGATGTAACTACGTCCTTCTACTCTTTCTCAGAAAAAGAACATCTAAAGTTTTCTGAATTCTTCAGAACCTCATCGTGTAAAATATAGCATATATACAGCATGAAAGAGTAAAATGATTTCCTAATAGAAACATTGCTTATAGCTTGCTTATTAGGAACACAGTAAGTATATATTCAAAGGCCAGGTACTTAGATATTATGATACAACAGGCATAAATAATTCAACTTACTTTATTGAGCTTGCTGGGAGTTTCCTGTGTAGAATCGGTCTCATTACATGTGAGGTGTTTATAAATAATTGTAAGTATTCCATCTGTCTTTAGGATTTCCCATTTTAGGTTTATTGCTTTTCGGAAATGGTTGTTTAGGCTAACTTTGTGTGTAGTGGGCAGCAAGTATGTAATCAATCTTCTAAAAGTCATTAGTACATCAATAATACAGCTATAAAACAACCAGGATGTCAATACAGTACATGAATCAAGTAGGCATAGAAGATCTCTGAGGGCATTTGTATGTCAGAACTAAATCACTTCATCACTCATTATGTTTTAAGTATTTTTCTTCTATACATTATATAATCACACTATTTTTTTTATTCTGGGAGGACACCTCCTTTTCTACCTTCGTTCATTAGTTTCTTCATAATTTAAAAATCATTGCAAGTCAGATAACCAGAAAACAGTGAGCCTAAGCTGTGTTCAGAATTTGAAGATGCATCCAATAGATTCTTATTAAACCATATAGCATTTTCAAACAGAGGAATTTGGATCCTAAACTACTTTTTCTCAACATCATTACTTAACACAGAGTTTGCAACTGATTTTCCTCCCTAAAATGAAACTATCTTGTAGTATAGTGATTGCAAGGAAGGAGAGAAAAGAAATAAAATAAAAACAAGCAAAAGGAAAAAAACCCCAAAATTTGTTGAAATACAAAGCACTTATTATTCGGTGGCTGCCTATTAGATACAGTGTAACAGAAGGCGATGTTTCAGTTTTACTGCATATGAATTTAATTTGAGTGATCCTTTTTAATGTTTGTCTATTTCACAAAGATTTTTAAAAAGACCAGTATTTAAAATTTATAACATTTTATTCAGTGGGCAAATCCTTACAGTTCTAAGGAACAAACAGACCCCTCAGTATCTTTTCTGGAAATAACAGTGATTTCCATATCTTTGATATTTCTTTTTTTGTGTGTGTGAATTTATACCATGCATTGAAATAAAAAGGCACAGCAAAACATATCATTACATATTTAATAATTAATTTAGAACAGTTTAGAGGTAGTGTAGTCAATATCTAGACATAACTTGTTAGTTTCTGTTTTAACACGTAGTAAGCACTACCTCAAAACTTAAAAATATTTAATTTCAGTTTGCAATTAAGAATAGTGATTAACTCGTATTAAAAAAGCTTCTGTTTCAGTTTGACTTTCAAAACAGGATACAAATGTTCTTGTGCATAAAACGTAGATACTGTGACTTTAAAAAGAAAATGATATAACAAATCTTATTTTTATTCAATCTTACAACTAAAATTCATTTTGAAGAAAGCATCCTTGTAATGTCATTATATTGGAGGCCACATACAAAAGGACAAGTATTAGTGATTCCTGTGTGTATACATAAAAGTGATATAAACAAGAATTAAATGCTCAGTTCTGATGGTATTTATATTGTATCCTTATGTTGTCTTCCATTCTGAGGTGCCTGTGAGTAAGAACTCTTAGAAATATCTTATATAATAATTTTTAGAAGTGTGAGACATCCAAATGCAATGTCTCAACATGCGCATTTTGTTCATTATTTTGCCTTACATATTTTGCCCTTGGATTCTTTTACTGTTATTTCTATTTCCAGCAAGTCAATAGGATAGATAGCCAGACTTCAAAGAGCTGATATAACCCTTCCTGCAAGCAAGGTCATTCTTGAGAATAAAATATCACACAGTGCAATTTGCTTAACTGTATCAAATGTCAAACCATAGTTTATACTGGCAGAAAGCTTTCTTCAGAAACTGACTGTGTGCACAGCAATATACACACTATACATGCCTGATGGTATCCTTATTAATGGTATTGTGCATTAAAAAAGGATAGCCATGTAACTGAAAAGTAGAAACAACAGCTCACATCCGGCAAAACCAGCAAGGTGTTGTACCAAGTGGGATTAAAGAATTATTCTTTTTTCTCTTGTATTCTGTATCCTAAGTGTAACTTTTCAAGTACTTTATCACAGACTAAAGTTTCTGAACAAGCAAGATTAAGTATGAGCACTAGATTCACCCTGCAATAGTGAGGATATTTCTGATCAGAATATTCTCTTAAGTCAATGTTAAGATTCAACAAAAGTTTTACTGTGTTTTATTTAGTTATTTATTTGGATTGGGTTGGGTTTTGRTTTGGTTTTTTATTAAACATTTCTGAGTGGTTAAGCTTATGACTCTTGCTTTCAAAATTATGTCAATATTATTTTGGTTCTGCATTGATCAGAATAAAATTAAATCATACTGGTTTTTTTAATATTTCTTGTCTGCACACTTCTCCCAGAAGAATTCATAACAAAAGGGGAAAGCCAAAGTGAATTCTGCTAATAATTTAAAAAGACTGTTCAGGTCTAAAAATTCCATTTTATATAACATTAGTGCATATAGCTTAAAGACTGTATTTTTAACTCTTTCTAACTGAGAAAGTAATCTGGAGTAATGAACCACAGGAATGCAGAGATCCAACTGCAGCCCATAGAGGAGACCCATGTCAGAGAAGGTGGATGCCTGAGAGGAAGCTGTGAACCCCTGGGAGGCCCATGCTGAAGCAGCCTCCTGGCCAAGGACCTGTGAAGCTATGGAGAGAGRAGCCCATGCTAGAGCAGGTTTCCTGGTAGGACTTGTGACCCTGTGGGGGACCCATGCTGGAGCAGCCTGTCCTTGAAGGACTTCACCCTGTGGAAGAGTGACCCACGTTGCAGCAGTTTGTGGAGATTTGTTGCCCGTGGGATGGACTCACATTGGAGAAGTTTATGAACTGTCTCCTGTGTGAGGGACCCCAAGCTGGAGCAGGGGCAGAAACAACCTGAGATGAACTGACTGTAACCCCCATTTCCTATCTCCCTGCATTGCTGGGGTAGAAGGAGGTAGACCTGGGAAAGAGGAAGGAGTGGGGGGAAGGTGTTTTTAAGGTCCTATTTTATGTCTCTTTATCCTGCTCCGATTTTGTTAGCAGTAAATTCAATTGATATCTCTAATTCGAATCTGTTTTGCCTGTGACTGTATTTAGTGAGTGAGCTCTCTCTGTCATTATCTCAACTCATGAACTCTTGGTTATATTTTCTCTCTCCTGTCCAGTTGCAGAGGGGAGGGATAGAGAGGCTTTTGCAGGTGTTTGGCATCCAGCCAGGGTCAACCCTACACCTCAGTCAATAAGCATCCTGCTTTCTTGGCTCCATGCTACTGGTCCAAACTGGATTTGGAGAGACTGTCACCCCGACTGGTATGTGTGGAGTGCATGTCTTGCAGAACAGAAATCTGGGGTTTGGAGTCATGATCCACCAACTATACACATCCTGTATGTTAGACAAATTTTAGACTATATGTCCCTGACTGGTGTGGTTTTCTTCGTGCATCCACTCCACATAAATCAGAGAATAGAATCATACAATCGTTTAGGTTGGAAAAGGCTCTTAAGGTCAATTTCAATCGGAAAACACTGCCAAGTCCCTCATTAAACCGTGTCTCTAAGCACCACATCTACACGTCTTTTAAGTACTTCCTGGCTTGGGGATTCCAATACTTCAATGGGCAACCTGCTCTAATGCTTGACATCCCTTTTGATGAAGTAAGTTTTCATCATATCTAATCTAAACCTAGCCTGGCACAGCATGAAGCCATTTCCTCTTGTCTTATTGCTTGTTGGGTGAAGATACTGACTCATCTCACTACAACTTCCTTGTAGGAGCAATAAGGTCTCCCCTGAGCCTTCTTTTCTTCAGGGTGAACAACCCCAGCTCCCTCACCACTCCTTATAAGACTTGTGTTCCAGTCCCTTCATCAGCTTCGTTGCCCTTGTCTGGACATGCTTCAGTGCTTCAATGTCTTTCTTGTAGAGAGAGGCCCAGAACTGAACACAGGATTTGAGGTGCAGCCTCAACAATGTCAAGTACAGGGGAACGATCACTGTCCTAGTCCTGTTGGCCATGCTATTTCTGATGCAAGCAATAGCTTGTATCAGAAATCCCTGTTGATCAGCAAAGTCTGGTGTCTAGCTCTGGACTAGATGTAGCACATTAACAGACCTGGMTTTATACTACCTTTTATATTTAATCAATGTTTTCCTTTATTTGTGAATTATTGATTAATTTATTTTCAGCTGCAGTGTTTTTGATTGTACTTTGCAGCAGTGAAGTCAGTTCATAGTTGAATAGTAAACAGCAAAAGAGAAATTAATTTGAAAATCAGAAATCACAGTCTTTAAAATGCATACTCTAAAAGCATAATAAAAATAGTATGTCTTTTTTTACCAAAAAAAGCTCTAAATCTAGTGTTGCTCTTTCATAACCTGCAAAAAGGTTTTTTTCTGTGGAATAATAACCATTTTAAGATATTAGCTAGATACCTCTTACTTTCTTTAACACTTTCTAGTCTGTGGCAATAAATACAATTACATAACTCTGTAAGAAAGATTGTTAGGAAGATGCATCCCCCTCATTGCACTAACTCGGAAATATTATTTTTCATACCTGGGGAGCTTCCTTTGGGAATGCTTCATCAATTAACAGAAGTTCATGGATCATTACGTTGCCTGAGGAATGATCTACTTTCCCCATTTAATTATGCATTATCATGTTGGCCATATTACTACTACAGCCTTGATATACATTCATTAGTGTTTTTAAGATTAGACAACAATTAGAATTTCAAATCAAGCTTTTTCAGACATTACACTTGAATAATCCTAATTTTGATACCAGAAATAAACTGATAATGAATCTTGTGAAATACATCTCACTATGAATTAATGGCATTGTAGAGAAATGAACTTGAGCACATGTGAAGAATCTGAGGTGACATTTTCATTATCTGTTAGTTAATGTGTTTCCTCCAATCCAAACTAAAACAAAGTTATAGAAATGCGTGATTTGCAGTCACTGGCAATACAGACAAATACGATATATCCATGGAGGTGACTGCTCAGCAGTTATAAAAGTCTCAACCCCTCAATTCCCCTTCCTTTAATAAGGGCTTGTTTTGCTATTTAGATCATGAAACTAAGTACTCCCTTTTTCAGTATTAAAAAAAAACTTTTGCAATTCAAGAAACTGAATCATTACTCATAGATCTGTTGCGTCATAGTCTTTCAGAGAGAAATTTGCCTAGTTACTGGATGGCAGTATGTACCACACTATTCATTTTATCCCTTTTGCTTTATCTATATTATCTCCACCTCAAGACTGACCAAATATATTGAAAATTTTTAACTGCTAGGTTGAACTAATTTCTTTAGAGTATTTCATTCGCCTTCACATGTGTTTTTGTAAAAATGAAATTTCCGTTTCAAATTTATTTCCATAAGATACAGTGACGTTCAGGCACTTATGTAGTAAACTATATTCAGACGACTGGTTAAGTTTGATGAAGATTATCACAGTGTCAGCCCAAAGACAGTAAAATCTGAGCTTAAGTACATCCAAAATAACAGTCTAACCTGTGTGTGTTGCCTGGGAATTCGTTGACCACACCAGAACATACCAGAATGTGTGCACCAATTTAATAGTATAGATAAGCATCTAAGGTTTTTCCCTTTCAGATTACTAGCACATTGTAGTGTATTTGTTTTTTATCATAGCATAGTGTAAAAATTCTGAAAAAAATTGTCATTTCTGTTTATTTGCTATTGTAGTATTTAAATAAAGGGAAAAGAAATGTTGTGTTTGGACCAATAATTGCAGAGGATTTCCCTGATAGTTGTAATGCCCCAGTCTGCCCAGCGGGTTTGGGGAAGGTAGCTGGATTTACTCTGGGCAGTGCACAGGAGAAACAACAAAATTCTCAGAAGGTTTAATGACAATTTTTATTTGCAAACTTTAGAACATTCCAAGAGAATAAGGCACTTCACAAAGTTTAACTTGTCCAGACACTCCAAGGCACTTGACAAGGCATTGACTGGAATTTTTCTTGGTCTGACTTACAATATATTTTGAGGAGAAGAAGATATGAGAAGAAAGAGAAAGAGAAAGAGAAAGAGAAAGAGAAAGAGAAAGAGAAAGAGAAAGAGAAAGAGAAAGAGAAAGAGAAAGAGAGAGAAAGAGAAAGA
>JACAXG010000086.1:3306987-3383963 GCA_018881555.1 Amblyornis subalaris | reverse complement strand
GTTGGAGTGCTTATCTCAGTTGAGATAAGGAGTCCCAGGTGTGTAATTATGAAATTTATCCAGCTTTTGTGGATGGTAATAGAATATTTAACTAACCCAGGACAAGAGGGAAGAAGAAACATGCAAACTCCTACTCCCGTGTAGTCAAGTGTGATTTTGCACTTAGATATAAACTCGTTTCATTAAGTGTATGGATTCAGGGATAAAGTTTGCTTAACTATCTTCTACATCTTGATCTATGTATCATCTGGAAAGGCCCATAGTTAATCCTCCCAAGGAAAAAAGTTCCAAAATTTCATGCACTAGTGAAAAAAAAATCTGCTATGGTCAAGGTCTCTTTTGAGGTAACTGGACAAATTACAATATCCTATACCCAGGATTTTATGTATGTTTGAACTTTGATAAGTATGACAAAAAGATTTATAGATGGAAACAATGCAGATTTCTAGACTTCAAAAAATCCTTTATAACCATTGGAGAGAAATCRACTCTTCTTGGGTGAACTTAATTTGAATTCTTGTACATCGTTAATTTTATAGTAAGGAAAAATTTAATTAAATAACCTTGAGACTACAAAAGAAGAGAGAGTAGTTTTAGAATCCAGTTTAGAATTCACAGAGATGCCTGACTACATTCCTGAAATTCATATCTAAGCTCATGTGAAACACAAGTTACAAAGACTACATCTCTAACATATCTCATTACTTCGTGTTTCTAGTTGTATCTGAGCACCATTTTGTCTCACAGTTGCTTTGAGCATCTACTTAAGCCAGCATTTATGCTCTTTTCTTTTTTTTGTTAATAATTCCTTCTACTGCCCTAGAAACTATAAAGAGCCACTCCACAGAAGCAGAAAGACTACTTAAATTAGCATTATTGCTAATGAAATGCAAATTTTTGGTTGAAGATGTCTCTGCTCATTGCAGTGGTGTTGGACCAGATTATTTTAAAGGTCCCTTCCAATCTAAACTGTCCTGTGATTCTATGCTAAGTCACTGGCTTAAAAACAGCCAAACTGCTATATGGATACTAACCAGATATGAGGCAGCTTCACTTGCAAACTGGATTAAATCAGCCACATTAGATCTTGGGATTTTTAATTTCATAGATCTGATTTTGACTCAGCAAACTCTCTAGGAATTTAAATGGGATCCACCTCTTAATTCCAGATGCTTAGAATGCACACACACATCTGAGTTAGGCACTGCAGGCTAACATTATAGTCGCTTTAAGGATTACCGTCAAAGGATAGGTGTGGATATGTTTAGGGAGTGATTCCTTTAATCCGAAAGTAGCTGCCTGAAAAAGGGTACRCTAATTGCTCCTCAGAAGTATTTTTTTTTGTTTTTATTATTATAAGGTAAGATKAGGATGACCAGTTCAGTATATGGAATTATAACATTAGGGTAGAAAAGCTGACACGTTTGCACACATGGTGCTTCAGGAACTTTGGCAGACTGCTGACTGAGTTATGTAGGGCAGAAAATGTGTAGTCAACATGAGGGAATGGGCAACTAGAAAACTATCTGAAAGTCCCCAAAGGGAAGGAATTATTTTGAATTACTTTTTAAATTATCAAAGGGAACATTGCATTTAGTTTTGCCAGCTTTCTTTTTTTAAACTAATCGATAAGGTGTTAATTCGGACTGTGTTTTGCATAATCACAGGGAGATTTAACTTCAGCTACTTGCTATCAACAAATTAACTTTGTGTTAGCAGTGTTTTTACAGGGTTTTTTTCCTTCTTTTTCTTCTCTGAAAAGCACACCCTTATGAAATGGAAGTTTCTTTCTGCAGACATCAAGAATTTTTTTCCCCTGGAGTAGATGGACTGGCATCAAGAATTAAAAATCAGGACGGTCACAGTATTTGGAATAGACAATCCTCAAGCTAGTGCATGCAAATGCTTTTACACTGTCTGTAGATCCAACTCCAGGCCTTTCTTCCCAGTGCAGTATGTGCCTGCAGCTTAGAGAGATCTGATCTCCTAAGGGATCTCCTGTGAATTCCAGTAATTGTTGTGGACTGTCRGTGGGCTTTCTCAGGCCACACAGAGGCAGCTCAAGTACAGCTGCCTGGGAAAGGGACATGGTATGGAAGACTTAGATGTATGGGGTCATGGTAACTCCTGTTTTGAGTAGTTAAAGGTCCCAGCCATCCCTGATGGGTTCCAGAGACAGAGCAGCAGTGGAGGGGTGAGGTGCAGGCTAGGTAGATGTAAACACTACAGGCAGATTAGAGCCGAGGAAGAAGTGGGGATTATGAAATAGTGAAGGTAAGTTCATTGGTTTTATAATAGGTTCCTTGTGTGGTTATTAACTGTTCAATGCATCCTGGTTGACATGACCTCTGTTCCCATGAACGGTGACAAATTAAAACAGTAATTGATTCCTATTCTGTCTACACTTAGCAAAAACAACAACAATACCAAAAAACCCCTCAGACCAACTGAATGCAACACCTGTGAATCAGAAAATAATTTTTCAAAGTATTTCCTTGCCTCTCATGGAAGTGTTGACATTAAATGTTTTCCTGTAGCACTCCATCATATATAATATAATTTTGTGAGGGCTGGAAAAGTTAATCATKTTACAAGACATGGTGAAAGTTTCAAAAAGGAAAACATAATTAATCCAGAAAAAGAAAGTCAGGGGTTTTTTTGTTGTTGTTGTTTAGTTGGTTTGGGGGTGGGGGGGTTGCTTGGTTTTTTTAAGTGGCACCAGAACATGTTGCTGTATGTATTTGTGCTAGGCAGAAATCATCAACCTGTTTATCTTCAGACCTCCTGTATTTATTTTTATGCCATCTGAAATCTTCAGGACCTCATCAGAATGAAGAGTTACTAATACTTACTCCAAACGATRCTGTAAGAAAAAATTATTACAAATTGTGAAACACCATGATAGGTTATAGATACCTGAATAAGCAGAACCCTGGACAGCTTTATAATTAACAGAATAGARTAGATTCCTCCAGAGAGAAAAGAAAAGGTGACATGAACTCAATATTATCTTGCAAAGATGAAATTCAGAGAAAAGAGTGTAGTCCATAAGAGCTAATATTATCAATACTACAGTGATTTTAGCATCTTTCCCAGACACTAGTAAGGATGTTTGTTGATCATCATGTGTATATTAATATTTTTAAAAATTATTTCATTCCTACAATTTCACAACMTATTCTACAAGATTCTTTTTGTTGTTGTTGAACTACTTAACCCCTACTTTTTTCAATCAATCAAGTCAAAGCAGGCAAAACTGACTTTTTAACATTTGTTGGCATTTTGACATATGTTAAATTGACATATTAAGTTATGGATATCCCTCAGTTCCTTCCTCCAGGTAGGTACAGTGAACATACCTGTAGTGTAAATCCCAGAGAACAGCTGATTCCATGTACTGCTGTATGGGGAATGAGGTCTGGGAAGTATTTCATGCTGATAAATGTGCAGCTTGACAAAGGGAAAAATGAACAAGGCAGATGCTCCTTGTGATGTTAAAGAGACAAAACAAAGTAAAGAACAGCACAAAAGGAAACACACCAGGAGAAAAAAAAATACTGAATTTGTTTGTATTTTCCTAGTTGTGAAGGTTACCGCAAGCTCCTTTAAATTGAAACTCATGTCTTGCAGTATCTTGGACATAGTTATTTGGAATACTCCTTCGCGTTGATTAGAACCACCTGAAAGGTAAAGCACATTTATCCAGACATTGTCTTTCCACACGCCGTGTAGTTGAACACAATTAAAATGCCAGAAGTTAGATCTTCATGTAAGACTCGCTCTGTTCTTTAAGTGTTCCTATTAGTTCTCATTTCTGCTCTTCCAGTTCTGCTGAAATGATTGTGTAGCTCTTCATATCGAAGAAAGTCAATGTGTGTCACCCTGAGTTTTGCAGTTCGATGTTTTTCGTTTCTGCAACAGAGTTCTCATGCACTTTCTGTAAACATAGCCATGTTTTGTTAACCGTCCTTTATTGTTTGCATTCCATTCTCCTAGGCGGAGAYGTTTGRTGGATTTTTCCTTTGACCAGTGTGATTGAGGGGTGGTAACCTCACCCTCCAATCCACGGTGGTTTCTAAGAACATATAAATAAACAAGCTCAGGGTCGTCAGGCCCCTTCTTGCTTCCTGTCTTGACAGAGCTGAGTCTGTCAAGACGTGKTTTTTTTCGTGTCCAAGTGCGACAAATGTGTTTAAAACACTCTCCTACTTTCTGCCTGCCTGCTAAATGCCACAYATCTGTTTAACCAGGACAAGAAGGGGGACACTTCCAGAATAAATACAATTGTTCACACAAGTATATCTATGTTCCCAGAAAGCAAGTTCCTCTTTCGAGATTTGTGTGAATTAAGAATGTACAAATAATATTTTCCAATCCAAACAAAGATTACATTCTGCATAGTTAAATGATAATTTTAATTTTGCAAAATTATTGTGTCTTTCTTGTTTCTATTTACTTCTACTTAATAGCAAGTAACTCTTCAGTGAACAGACACCAAGGAATTGTTGGCAAGGACAGAATGATTATCAGCTTATTCTAGCTGTTACTGCTTGAGCAGGAGGCTTGGACTAAGCCATCTCAGGAAGTACCTTTGAACCTAGATGACTCTTTGTTTCTATGTGTTAATATTGATGATGCAATATATAATAAAAAAACCTAAACAAGCAAACCCTGTAGTACTATCACTTGCATAGTTGCTCCTAGGTGTTTGATACTATGCACCAGAAGAAAAAGGTCAAGACCTTGCTCTGAGATTTTGCACTGCAAATATGATTAGAAAGGCACTCTGACAATATCAAGACATTCTGTGGTTTCTTTTCTGACAGTATTAGGTCAGGTAACACAAGTGTAAGACATTCAGAATGACACAGCTACTTAGCCTTCGTATTTTGTTTTTAGAGTTGTCATGCTAATTGAAGTTTTTCACYAGCTTACTTAGAACTGGTAACCAGTGTTTTGGAAAAATTAAGGGACAGAAGTTCCATATTCATATAGGTGGCAAAAAGAAGGTCTCTTTTAAGAAGTATTCTTGAAGTAAATTTTGGAATTTTAACTTTTGATGGAAGAAGCTTACAGAACACAGTTTGTTCTGTAAGCCTTATCTTCTATCTCAATGTGAGRTGCTGAAGATATAATTAATTTTGCAGTTCCACTCCATCATAATTCTTCCAGTAATATCATTAACATATTTGAGTAACATGCTCAAATGTTATCCACATCTGTTCTGGAAGCAGAGAAGAGTCACAGAAAAAAACTGACTGTAGATTCCATTGTTAATTACTATGTGGAAATAATGACAAGCAATTTAATTTTGATAACGACTTCATAGTGTAACTTAGGTTAAAATGAACTGTATGCTGCAATTACAAGGAGAATGGATACATTTTTAAAGTATCCTGCAAGCCATGTACACTAACAAAATACACTTGAAATGTCCCTGTATTCTAGCTACAGAGAAGAAAAAAACCAAAACAAAGCAAAACTATCAATTCAATGAAATATTTGAGCTGAATTTCAATGTATAGAGGCCTTTGCCTCTTCCCAAGAATCCACTAATTTACAAAATAAAGCTTATTTATGTCACATAGCTCTTTACAAGATGATCCTTCCTGAGCTTTTTTTAAACCTCCATTCAACAGTGAAGTTGTTCACATTATTGACTTTTACCACAACATGCTTTTATTTTAATCTCGGAATCTCATTGTAGATGGCATGGAGCAGTTTTATKTCTCAACAATAGTATTTATGAATTTCATTGTGAAATAATCACTTTAACCACTGCAGGTAATACATGCTCTTTACAATACTGAAAATCAAATTAGATTGGTGTTTTTCTGAACGCTACTCTGATTCAGCAGATTAACTTATCCTGAGGCCTTATCCACAGCTAACAAAACCCAAAAAGAAATTACTTTTTGTTTGTCAACGTCATATATCTTTCTACTCCTAGATATCCCAGATGCCTTTCTAGTTATTTCTTTTAAAACAGCTAATCAACTTTCCAACCAGGTAAGCTATTAAGTAGAATTGCATTCTATGTGCAAGACTGCAAGGGCTTAAAATCCCAACAATGACCYTTCAATAGGGATTGAAGTAGCTAAAATCAATATATGTTTCGTGTTACAAAATGAGTAGATTAAATGTTTGCAATTATCTATTTTAATTCCAAAATCTATGAATTTGTGACCTATTAGTTAGTAGAAGGAAACTGGGGTTACTTCAAAGTAAAATATGGGAAAGGGATCCAGTCATAACCCATGAACCCTTCCCAAAGTAAAGTTTTTCCTTCTTTAGAAATCCAGCTCATAAACATCAAAAGTATATCATCATGAAGTCATAGACCAACTCGATTATTTTCTGTAATGGCAGTAGATAGACTACAAGGTTCTCCACTGTCCTCTGCAGTGTAGTGTTTTCTAAAAAAACCGCAGCAAACAAACAAATGAAAAACCTGTGAAAAGAGCAGAAGGGGATAAGGAAACTGAGACTCAAATACATAACTATGTTAGTGATATGAATATCAATGTCATTTTTTCAAGCTGTATCAAAGGTGCAATGGTAATTAATCTACTTTCAGCTATGTTTTTGAACATTATGAAAAATGATACTATAATATGAAAATAAATTTTCTTATGCATTTTGGTTCATATACTTATTCCATTAACTTCAGAAAGGAGATGTGTTACTAGTAGAAGTTATCCAATGATACTTTACACAAAAACAGAAGATCAATTGCCATTTTAAGAAAAAAGTGTCCAAATCTGTATTAAGTGCATTTTCATCAAAATTTTACAAGGAACAATGCAAAATAAAGATTATATGCTTTTCCTGAAACACAGAGAAAAGCAGAGAAAATTCTGTAAAGGTTTTACATAATTAAATGCTAAGCCTATATCGAAATTTAAAGATTGTAACTTACTCTGAAAAAACATAAGCTGTTTCCAGGATGAAGATGTCTTTCCATTCTTAGCATAGCCTGACGTTGTTTCCATGCCATGTTTCATAACAGTGGAAAAAACTTAATACTCTACACTGCTTTATATCCAATTCTGTGAATTTGGCATAAGGTTGCAGTCCAAAAACAAATGAAGCTACAGCTGTTATATTCTCTTCAGTTCAGAAATACATTGCTTAGGAAAGTCATTGCTGMACTTGATTCCATCCAAGGAAATATCTGGTCTCCTGTAGCAAAATATAAGCCATGTTCAAGCACCAATCAGCCTGGGTATACTCTTTCACCAAGACCTAGGTGCCTTTTGTTTTTCTCCTATCTATAAACATCTTTTTCTGTTAAGATCTTGGAAAACCTTGGTGATAACTCTCTGCTGTGGATTTCTCTCTTTATCTGCAGAATGATTTCTTGCCAAATTCAACTGAGATCTCTGTCTTGAGAAGTGACAAACAATTTAATATATAGCAGACAAAGTATAGAAATCCCACTTTCAGAAACAGTGAATCAGGACATGCTCAGCAACAGCAAGAGGTTCAATATTCTATCTCTCCAACCACCTCTTATGCAACAGGTATTTGTATCCCAGTTTAAAAGAAAGTTCACCTATATAACCATTATTTTGGAGTTATGGATAAACCTCTTTGGTTTATATTCATATTGCATTTTATTCTGAATCCTTTCATCTTTCTATCCCAAAGGCAACTAAAGAGTACTAAAGATACTGGATGCCTACAAAGATACTATTTTTTTTTTTTTTGTGGAAACTCCCTGCACAGTCATCTGAACCACAGAAAACAATTGAGAGCTTACAAGTTTATGTTCTATTTTTATACTTTCTGCAAGYTGCAAACTGCAAGAAACTGAGACTTATTAAGTTCAAAATACTGCATTTCCTTGTAAACTAACTGTGTTTGTATGCTTCTATGTAAATGGTAAAAATAACTTCATGGGATTCTGGAAATTCATCCCAAAGGATACTGCATGGTTAACAAGGGCAGACTAACTGACATAACGTACCTAGTTTTCTGTATGACCTTTGATATAGTCCCACAGGACATCCTTATCTCCAAATTGGAAGGAAGGCTTTGAAGGGTGAACAGCTTGGTGGATAAGAAATTAGCTGGATGGACACAGCTGTTGGAGGTCAGTGATGAGTGATGTTGCCCAGTGCTCTGTCTTGGGACCAGTGTTTCTCAATAGCTTCATTGACACAGACAGAGAGATCGAGTGCACCCTCAACTTCCCTTACAGAGCAGAATCCTGACAGATTAGGTCAGGAGGTTTTGCACATTACATATTTGTCAATTTGCTGGAAAATTTTCTGAAGTTCAATTCTATATGCTATACAATATATCATAGTAATTTCTTTAAATGCATAGCATAGGAACATAAGTAAATATAACTTCAGAGAGCATTGTGGATAATTACTACAACTAGGCTGCCAAAAACTTTTATTCAACTTTCCCTGTTTTTCTGCACTTTAAAATATTTCTTCATAAAGATGAATTTTTGAGTTGAAATGCTAAAATCTTGATATCTGCATAAAAAATTACATAGAGAAAATTCCCTACTATCCACCACCGGTCACCCTTTCCCTGGCAAAAGTACAAAGCACCGTTTTTGTCTCATGAGGTAAACATATTCAGGAGATGTAAACACCCACATAATATTCAATCCACGTGTGCTTTTGAAAGCTCTGAGTGGTKATGAGTTAATGGATAAGATGCTATATTCAAATACTGAATTTTCTGACCTACTGAGGTGCCTAAATTATCTTGGTTAAAATTTGAGGTTATTTTCAATAACTGCTTTTGCTTTAACTGTAATTATTTTTTTGTACTTCTGATCTTTCTCCTTGTATTGCAATGTTAGTCATGACACAATGGCATAGCATGTTACATGAATTAAGAGCTGATTAATGGATAAACCTCAGAAAATGGTAAATTAATTATCAGGTGATATAATAACAATTATTCATCCAACTTTTTGTAAATGTGGAAAGTTTCATATCAGAAAAGAATTTTAGAATTGAAAAAWGCATTAAGGCAGAAAGTAAAAGCCACTAGTTAGCTGATAAATATATGTGAAATCTTCCTTTTTCTCTTCATACTCAGCTACTTCTTAAGTAAATCTTGAAGCAATATCAATATCAACATCAGCTCTGTTATTATAGTACTATGTATAATCTGCCTCATATGTTCTCCACTTCGACTTCAACCTATACATACATTTTGAAGATGTTCCAGTCTTATTAGTTTTCAAGAGTGATAACCCAGCATTAACAGAACAGAAGTGAAAAAATTCCTTAATCTAGCAACAAATAAAACCACCACTGTAAAGCTTAAGCTGTCATTTTTAGTACAGCGTGTGCATTGTTCTGTAATAAAAATTCCAAATTGCACAGGTGCTGGACTTCCAATTTATTTTCACGTTCTATTCAGTTAATAATCCATAAACTCCATCTATTACATAGCTTGTCCTCAGGCCACTTCAATGAGTATCAAAAGATTTTTTTTTTCCAGGCTCTTGTATAACTATAATATCCTAATAAACTTCACACACATCAGACCTAAGGTTGAAGTTAGATGCTGAACTCGTCTTTCATTCAGTGCTACAGGTTTTTCAAGATCTATGCAACTGAAATTCTTCATTAAAAGAAAGTAAGGATATCATCTATTTCTTTAGCTTTTCCTTTATAAGAACAATTTCTTTTCAAGTTTTAGTGGTAATTTGGATTTGTGAGTCTGCATTTGTCAAATATGGATTATTTTTGCAGGTGAGAGCATGCTGACTCTAAATCCTACAAAAGGACATTCAGTTAAAATATTTCCACTAAACCAAGAGTTGGTGAATGAAAGAAAATTTTATAGCTCTGTAGGAGAGACATGGAAGTTTATGGTGGACTGCAGGAGTATAGAGAGATATGTTATGGGTTTTGACTGTGAATTTTAAAAGGACATGCATTATGTGCAAGTACAATCTACTGAACTTCAGATTTACATACCTGTGATACCCCTGCTCTCCTAGTTCTTGTCATTAATCCTGATTTAGGATCCCTGCTGACTATGCCAGTTTGTCAGGAAGGAATGATTTAGATTGCTTAAAGGATCACCATCAAATGTATTAGCAAAAGTCATTTTAATATGATGTCAAAGTGCAATTTGGCAAAGGTTCACTTTATTACTTACTGCATGGAAGAAACATACACAGGAAAATTGGATTAGAATTGAGCTAGAATGATTGACACAGAGGCTGGAGATAAAAAAGTGTAAAGGGCACACTCTTGTTGAGTTATGAGATTCAGAGTGGATGCTGTAGCTTTYGGAACTCCTGATGGAGCTTAGGTGTGGCTGGGTCCAGTCTTARTCTCAGACTTGGACAATGGTTTATGTGTAATGGAAGAAATGGAAACATGGGATATCTTGCTTTGGATATGGATTTCTAAGTCTCAGTTAAGGAAACTCAAACCTTTAGAGGTGTTTTTGCTCAAGGAGGGAATTACCTGGTATGCAATCCAGCAGCAGTTCTGGAAGAGCTCAAATTGGACTCATCCAAAGATCTGCCATTACTAAAAGTTCTCTCTGCCCCAAAGAGCAACCCTGAGAGGTATCCCAGCTCGAGAGGATATTACAGCCATCCAGCCACACTGCCTAGAAGGGAGAACTCAACATGTATATGTACATCAAATTACCATGTTTTTCTTACGGTTGTTAGCTGAGTGTTTTAACTTATTATCATGAGTCTGGACCCTTAAAATAAATTAAAATGGGAAGAATGTGACCACAGGACTATAACTATGGAAAATAAGGTAGAATATTCAGCTAGGATATAAAAGTAAAGCAAAGAATGCTCTGGGATATGGTTTACATACCTGACTTTGAAATCTCTTGTGGTCTGCAGCTATTTTGCTGTTTGATACAACTACGTTTTCCAAGTTTACTGCCATAGGCAACTTTGAAAAATAAAATAAAAAGCTTCCTCTCAAACTTGTAGATATAAAAACACTATAATGTCATAATATGACACTGACTCTTTGTTTTAGCCAGAGGCCATTGAGTTTTGAAGTATGTGTAGCACAGGTATGTTCTCACCAGATCCAGTATTGGTCTTTCCAGAGTTATGGGAAGAGTAGCATTTTAGGCACATCCCTGTGGCAGTGTTGCCACATATTTAAACAGTTCCTTACCATTTGGATTCTGGGAAGCAATGCACTATAGCTTGTAATTGCACTTCAAGTATCTTGATATTCCTAAAGAAAGAACTAGACTCTTTTAATATGGCTTTATTTTAAACATCTGTACAGCTTTTGATTTTATATAGGTGTACACTGAGGCAGATTAATCTCTATAGATATTTAGGATTTTTTTTTCATTAAATGAAAGCAATCATAGTACATCATGAATGCTCATATACCTATGTTTATATATGTGTTTGCATACACATATATGCGCAACATTTTAAAAAATGAAAACTAGAATCAATGTGCCAAATAGTGAAACAAAAGTTAAAACTAATTGCCTGGTCCAAACAAAATGCATGAGAGCTTCCAAATCAATTGACTAAACTGGTCATGGGAACCTCCTCTAACAGAGGTCTGTTCTTGGTCCTGGAGAAGTTGTCCTGCTGCAAGAAGAGACTCTACGGTTCCTACAGGACGATTTCCCCACTCTCAAATGTGCTTTTTTCCGATTGCTTCTTTCCCAGATTCTACTTGATAACACAGCACAGCTCAGTGAAGTGAACCAAAGGGCAAGATAAAGCAGTGGAGAAAAGCTGAAAGAATCTTGATGAACAGCCTCTAAAAGTGTCTTAGAAGGAATTGCCATACTAGGAATCACCAGTTCTGTTTTGCAATCATAACTGCTATTCAAAAATGAGAAAAAACCTCCTGCTATTTTTGTTCTCACAACCCAAAATTAACCAGTCCATATGTCCCTTGTGACTTTCCCAGACAGCTGATTCTTAGGAAAGAATGGAATTATCCTGTTGTCTTGGTTTGAACTCAGCCAAAAAACAAGCCCCACAGAGCCATTTGCTTACTCTGCCACCAGCAGGACTGGGGACAGAATTGAAAAGAGTAAAAGTAAGAAAACTCATGAGATGAGTTAGACAGTTTAATAGGTAAAGGAAAAGCTGCACATACAAGCAAAGCAAAAAATGGAATTTATTCACTGCTTCCCATGGGCAGGCAGGTGTTCAGCCACCTCCAGGAAAGCAGGGTCCCATCACATGCAGTGGTGACTTGAAAAGACAAACACYATCACTCTGAATGTCCTTCCCTTCTTTCTTCTTCTCCCTACTCCATATGGCTTGATGCCATATGATCTGGATTATTACTTTGGTCAGTTGGGGTCAGCTATGTCTCCTCCTACCCTCCCATGCACCCACAACACCTCGCCAGTGTGGCAGTGCAAAAAGCAGAAAAGGCCTTGGCTCTGTGTAAGCCCTGCTCAACAATAACAAAAACATCTCTCAGTTATTAACCCTGTGTTCAGTAGAAATCCAAAACTCAGCCCCATACCAGCCGTTGTGAAGCAAACCAACTCTACGCCAGGCAAAATCAGTACACCTGTACAAAGAGCAATACAGAAAACACAGCAACCAAATGGAAAAGCTGTATTCAGAGAAGAGTTTAAACATTTGGAAGTAAAACAGTTGAGAAGCTTTTGAGATAGCTTTCTGTAAACAGAGACTGTATAGACAGAAACCGTCTCTGTAGACAGAGACTGTAGAGGAGGATTTAAAGAATCACTTGTACATACTCAGTGAGAACTGACTATCCTGAATACTTATGGAACTAGGTTCCTAGGGGAAAACAAGGTGCATGCAAAGAAAATATGCATCATAATGGATGTATTAGGACAGGAGTTTGGAGGTTATTAGACAGGTAACCAGCCATTCAGGCACTCTGTACGTTTTTTCAAAGCTTGACTTTGTAATGTTAGTACTCCTAGAATACCTTGTTTTCCATGTTTGTTGCAATGAAATAATTCATTCACACTTCCTCTCAAATATATGTAAAGCTGCTACAATGGCAATAAATAGAAATGCTGACTACAATAGAAATCATTAGATTTTTCAGGATTTTTGCTTCATTGAAAAATGTAACTGATAAAACCACCTCTGTGATGTTTTAGAGGGATGGATATATATATAAGTATGTGAAAAGGTGTATTGATATCATATTGATCTTCTAGCAGTCCAGAAGTTGGTGTCCACATGGCAAAGTCTGTACAGGGAGTCAAAACTAAAGTTAGTTAAAAGAGAAAAAAATAGATTGAAAACTCTGCTCAAGGGTAATAAAACAATAGGTTCTGCTGTGAAGACATGAATAAGGGTTGTGAATTTGCTCCTGCCACTATTAAAAAAATATTTTTGGAGGCCATGTTGACATGTCCTCAAATATATACATAAAGTTATTAGAGAGGATTTCGTAAAAAGATCTGTCAAAATCAGGGAACATTTTGCTGCATGTGCTCAGGAATAGTTATGATGCTGGTCATGTTGGAAAGAGGTGAAAACACAGAAATGTAATATGTCTATGTTATAGATTCAATGAATCCATTTTGATGATGCTTACAATTTCTTTTAATTAGCATATTAAAACTAAATTTTGTATTTCTTTCCTAAAAAATTGCAACAGATTGTTTACAAAATATTGCAGCAAAGTAAACAAATTCTTAACCTTTTGTTCAAGACCGCAAAAAGAAAGGACTTCTTGATCTTAAAATTTGAAGAGTGGATGGAGAGCACTAGGGAAAACCTGAAAGACTAAAGATATGATTTAGAGGCTTCCTGATAAGTTGTCAGGAATAGAAATTTCCTTAAAGAGGAATTAATTTCTGGAAAGAGATTTATTGATCTTGTAAAATAATTTCATTGTTCTGATTCCTTATTCATTGTTCTGATTCCTATTCAGAGTTTTACCTACTTATTTTAGTAATCTGAGAAAAGGTTTTGTAAGCACAAAAAGCAGTCAGGCATGCAGCCTTAAATGACATTTGAAAAATTTCTGCAAAATTTTCTTCCAAATATAGGTTGTTACTTTCCTCTGAAGTACCTTGGTTCCTGGAATGCTCTACTCTGGCTCACACCTCAATGTCAGAGTCTCCAATTAACTTCACACTACAGGCAAAATCATTTTTGTTCTTTTGGTGCCCATGGTCTCATTCTTTATCAACAGTTCTTTTCCTTATGCTTTAATATTTGGAAGGCGGTTTTTTCAGCTATTTTTCCAAGTAAATGACATTTCCACCAAGTAGTGGGTTTTTTTAAGATATCCAAACTGCAATTCTTAGGGATATGGCAACAGTGTAGGTGGAGGCTGCATTTGCTTTGCAGAATCTCTATGACTGATATTATACAATTAATATAGAAAAGGAGAGGTGAACAAATGGAGAAGTAGGCAATCTAACAGAAAATACTGCTTTAGCAGATGTCCCTGCAATTATTCAGCTGCATTTGATTGGTCAGGATTTTTCTTAATTCTTCCTGATTGTTCTCTTCTGCTGGAAATATGTTGATGTGTAGTGAAAGCACCTATAACCTGCAGAAATCTCAAAGTTTGCCTTGCTTGTCTAGAACTGAGCACCTCTGTTTGCATGAGATATCAAATATGTCAAACAATTATGTAATTGCTTTAGAGATTTCTGGAGAGAGCTGATTAACTTACTACTTATCTTTCAGTTGAATAAATACTACAGCTGAGTCAGGAATTCAGTATCAGAGGAAAATTTCATAAGACTGGCAATTATGAGTAACTGATTATATTCCCACAGCAAAGGGTGAATGAATTAGTCCCTGGATCTCTCAAGACATCTTTGAGTAATCTTGCAATGCAGAAAATGTATTCCTCAGCTATTGATTTTGTCCTAACTGTTCACAAGGGCCTTGCTCCAGCATAGCTCCTGGTGTGATAACTGATAACTAAGGAGTGACTCACATAAACATGTTTTTTTCTAGTGGCCTGATTATATTTAAAGTCATACTCTCCAAAAACAGACATTAGGACTCCATGAAACTGAGTAGTACAGGAACTATTAAATATGTATTTTACTTGACCGATGTCTTTTCATAGAACCAAAGATTTGAAAAATACTTTAGATGAGTCCTTTGAATGATATGCAATTCTCAATTCTCCTTTTTTTTTTTTTAATTGCTGAAAGAATTTTGAAATAAGATCCCTTTAGTTTTCACTCTTCACACACACACAACTCACAAAAGCACTTCCTAAACGATTTGCTAATCCCAGGTACTGGAAATTTATATCTCTGAAATTCTGCCTTTTAAGTTAGTCCAAGTAAAACTTCCTACATAACATATTTTCATATATTTAAAGCATGTATTATTTCTATGTTCTGCACCAGAAACATTAGACTGACATGTAATAATAATTAAATATGTAAAAATAGATATTTTTATTCATAATTTTTTTTTGAGTTTTGAATTGTTTTCTGGTGGCAGTGATTACACATATCCTTTTTTGTCCATTAGAAAATAGTTTTTCTTTTAGAAAATAGATTTTGAGTTATTAAATAAATTTGTACTAATGTGGTAAGGAAACCTTTCTTGCTACTTTATGAAAATGCATCTGGAAAAGCATTTAGGACTTAAATACTACATATATATATGTATAAATACGAAATATATATAGTATAGTGAAAATGAAAGGACCTTTTTTTTTTTTTAATATACCAGTTACACTAATGCACCTGGTAGTTGCATCAAAGCTTTAAGTACTGCCAAACTGACTATTCAATATAGTGCAGCCAGTGAAGTACTTGTCCTGCTTATATCTTTGGAAGTTGTGCTATTCACTTCAGGAGACTGAACATCTAATTTTTTAATGTTTCTGTCTTTTTCCATTTGAATTTCCATCTTCCATTTAAGCACTGTGTTTTTCTCCTGTTGAAGAATTTTGATTATGGATCTGATCCCTGACACTATGTGATATATGAACCAATTACGAAAAAAAATAGATCCTAAATCATAATTTGGGAAAATACTTTTTTAAAACTGCTGGTATTTAATTATCCAAAGTTAGTGAGCAATTACCTAAGTTCCCCTGAATTTTTCTTCACTCCCTTTGTCTTTATCAAGGTACTTTTTTTTTAACTTGGCTGTATTTAGACAAGTTACGTTCAAACATTTCAGATAACTCTGAATTTCAAAGTAAGCAACCAATACTACACTGAGATATTTTCATTTATATCTTTTATCCTTCTTGAACTACTGTTCTATTCAGAGAAGACCAACCTTGAGATATATTTCTTCCCTCAAAATAAAGGGACAATTAAATAAGGGGRTAAGGGGCTTGATTCAGCTCATAACTGAAACTTTCAAGTGAATTCTTTTTTTTTTAATAAATATTTGAAATTCCATTCTGAACATTCTGAAACTGGGAATATTGTTAAAAAATTAAAACAGCAGCAAAAAAAGTTTAGGTTTTCATTCACCAGATCTACTATGTATGTAGTTATCAAACATCTCAAGCTAAGTATTTCTGTAAAAATATAGTCTGAATAATTCCTGACATATTTGTTATAACAGCTGATTTCTTTGTAAACTGCTGTTAAACCTTGGCCCAAGGTTCCTTTCTACCCTCCTTCCTTAGATAAAATACAGCAACGTATTTCAAAATGATAACACTTGCTATGTTTCTCAGATTTTTATGTTTCTTTTCACCATTTTTATGCACTGTCAAAAGGCACAAAAATATTACTGCAGTAAGGCTCATATATGAACAGTGTACATATATTATTAAGATAAATGCAGAACAAGAGGTGCTATGTGTTTTTCAGTTCTTGCTGTTGCTGCACTATCTAGCTGTCAAATTCTGAATAATAGTTCAGCATTTTAGAAACACTACAAATGTGTTATGAGCGCTTTAATACCTCACAGGATAGTTTTATATCCCAATAAAAGGAGCATTTACATTTTGTTGTTTGTATTTTTATGCTACTTAAGTGCCTAGACAGTGAATATAGGACACTCTGTATTTATTGCAATGAGGTCAAGAGAAAGGCAATCTCTCTGCAAAGTTGCTGTACCTTTGCGTATCATGGTTTCAGAGGTGCCCTTAGTCTAACCTTCAGATAGAAAGCTATTCCCTGTGCAAGCTAATCCAGCTGGGATGTCCCTCAGCAAACTGTCAATTATGTTAAAGTGTCAACCTGTATGTATTGTGTAATTTTCCATTCTGAATTATTGTGTACTAAATAGAGTCAGCTGCAAATATTGAACTCTTGCCATACACTCTAGGGGAAGCAATGTAGAAAATTTATGCATTCTTTTAACATCAGCCAACCGGCCTCTTGCAGAGATGTGGAGGGTTATAAAAGTTATACAAAAGTATTGCATATACTATAAAGCTTTATGAAAGCAACAAATACACTGTTTTTCATTTACTATATTAACAACCCATTTAGTGAATCGTTGCCATCGAGAACAAGTAATGCAAATGTTTAACAGAAATATCTCCATATTTTCATTATACTGCAAGACAGATCACATGCTTCCATATCAGGACAATTAGCCAAGGAGGGGTCTGATGCCCAATTCAAGTAAGCTGCTATCCCACTATCAACTACAGAAATTCAGTTTACAGCAGTTGAGGATCTGCACTGGGATACTCTGTCTGCCCTAGGAGCATATGTTCTGTTGATGTAGTTTGCGTAGCTATTCAATTTAACTGTTACAGTTCTAGTATTCTGTAGAAAATTCTCAGGTAATTTTTTATTTTTCAAAAAATTAATACATCAGTTACACAATTCTACTGGCTTTAAAGATTTCATTATCTGTAAGAGGGAAAAGTCATAAAAATTTTCAGCCAGGCAAATAGTAAAAATGAGACCATTGTAATTATGCACTTAAAAATAATAGTGGATTTAATTTTATAAATCTGCCGTATGTATAATTAGTCATATTGCTTTGTTTAGGTTTAACTATTTTTTCCCCCATTTCTTTCTCTCATTGCTTACTTTACTCCATTCTTTGCAAAATACTTTGTAGAAATTTATTACTCTCCCTATAGATGTCGTCTTACAGAATGGTTAGGCAAAATGTGCCTTGAAATATCGTTTCCTTATTCAATGAAACAAATATTTAAGCTATTTTTATTACATAACTTCACTAATGTGTAAAAAATAATTAATTAACTACATTATTAGCATCCAGAACACAATTTCTCAATGTTCCTATTAAGAAGAAAATAATTAATATGCTTAAACATGAGCTACTTGAAAGGAAACTATTGAAACCACAAAGGATAACAATATTCTTTTGCGGTGTAAACAAAGGCAATTCAATAAGTGTAACTTGCTAGCAATTAATTTGACCTGAACACTACTTAGACTACCTTCAAAGCAATATGTGGCTTATAAGTACATTCAGCCATGCAGAACGAGAAATGTCAAAGGAAAAGGCTAGCAGTTTCATAGGAAACCTTAAGAGAAACAATATATAATAAGCATCATGAGGCTTGACAGCTCTAATCTGTTGTAGGTAACCTTGAAACTTGCAAGGACGGACTGGTATATTAGACTGTTTTATTTGAGCAGTCATGAAATAAGCTCTTCAGACTTTATGGATGTATTTGCTTAAAACAAATTTATCAAATCAAGTTTTGAAAAGGTATCTTAAAATAATATCTTTGTGTAGTCTTAGAGCAAAGTCTGTTTTTCTTTAGCCTCAGCTTGAACCTTTTCTGTTTCCTTTTCTTCTGCGTGATGCAGATCTTAATAGACATTATATAAGCCCCATTAATGAAATGTTTACTTGTGCTTTGAGGTGTGACCCTTTGATATATAAAGTTGTTTTTTGATGAAAGCCATAAATAAAATACGGTTTAAAGACCTCCCACCCTTTTCTCAATTGCACTTTGGACTGTTTTTTAAAAAATAAATTAATCTTCCTCCCTCCCCTGATACCTCATTAAGCTGCAAGGTGTTTCTCCTCATAGGAAGGACTTAACCAAAGCAGTTTCAAATTGCTTAGGTTAATGCCATGAAAGATTTTAGACATGGCAGTGCCTGATTGTTGGGCATATTTTAACTTTATGAAATGTATTGCCCAAGTTGTACACTGCTCAAGTAGTAAGCTGCCAAGGATCAATGCCTACCTATACAAGGACAAATTAAGCTCCTAACCCTTCGTATGTACTCTGATAACTGGGAGTGGTGGAAAAATGCAAACAAGTTCCATGTCTCTTCAGGACTTATTGCAATACTCTAGTGGAGTACTTAATACTTCTCCACAGTACCAACTCATATTTTGGAAAACTTTCTTGTCTATTTCACAGAAATTATGAAGTTAAACAATGGAAAGTTGGAAGCAATACATTGCCAAGGGGAAGGAAAGGACTTATTTTCTGTCTCATTACAGCAGTAGRTCTCTAATTGTGGGCAGGAATGGGGATTCATCTGTCTGTATTCTTAGGTCAGACGTCTGTTCTAGACTCCTGAAAGCATAAGGCTGAGGCTTAACCTATTGATTAGAACAGCAACTAGTCATGTGGAATAGCAGACATAGGAACATATATTTCCATTGTCATGTTTGGAACAGAGATCCTAACCAAATATTTTTWAAGCTATGTCTTTTCTTGAAGCTGTTCCACTGGAATATATGCAGAACAGCAAAACAAGGAAATTAGTCCAGATGTTTGAGTGGTTGTTATCTAAACTCTCAGGCTGTAGGACTACTCATACTTTCCACAGCAATACCACTCCAACTTTACCCAGTCTGTATTTTTTTCTTTAGAGAAATGTTCCACGACTTAATTAGAAGACGTTTAGCTCATAGTATCTTAGGGACTAATGCTAAATAGATCATCTGCACCATGGGTTAGATGTCCTTTCTCGGTTGTTCCAAATAGGGCAGAGAAGAAAGAAAACCTGGAGGTGAAATACGTTGGCCCTTGTTATCCACTTGGATTTCTACACGCAAGCTTGGTCTCTACACCCCTCTTTAGAAATCATAGTGTGTGATGGCCCTTAAGAGGAAGGAAGCACTTAGGATTCAAAAACGCTCATTAGTCAAAAGGAACCGTAAAAGTCAGCAGGTCCACAAACACTCAGAGAGTTTAATTAGTAAATTACACACTTGGCATGGAAATTAGTCTGTTAGTCCGTGATCTACTATATAAGCATTTGACAGTGGGTTTTGGGTAAAGGGGTAGGCTGAGGGGAAAAGAGAAATCAAGCACACAGCAGTGGGTTTTGGATAAAATGTTAGGGTGAAAGGGAAAAGAGAAATTAAAGAGGTTAATTTAAGAGGGAGAGGTGAATTAAAGAAAAACAGAGAAAAACAGAGGGTAAAAAAGATATCACCAGCCCTCATTACAGCATCAATACAGCTGATGGGAGACTGATCCTGGTCTCAGTACTGACCAAGCTGAGGGGATGTCAATTCTGGTTTCAGCTCTGATTCAGCTTCATCAGTCCAGCTGATGAGATGTCCAGGGTACAGGAGTACTGCCTGGCCATGGGGGGTACCTTTTTATAGACAAGTTTCTCCACCCTGAAGACAGGTTTCTATACTAATGCTTTCTATACTAATTAGTTGCCATGAGCTGTCTGTTCTTTTAGGCCTTTCTGGAAAAGGGTCAGAGGGCTTTGGGGGTCTTTGGTGGTCCCAACRCCACCATACAGTCCATGTCCACTTCCTGCCAATCATTCCTGCACTTGCACTGTACTGTGTTGTTTTTTTTTCTCGTGGAAAAATGCTGCCCTCTCTCCTCTGGGCCCCCTTCTCCAGCCAAAACTTGTTCCTTTTCACAGCGTGTTAATACCACAGACCTTGACTATTACCAACAATTCTGTTTTGTTGTTACTGACACTCCTCGGCTGGCTTCAGAATCATCTAGTTATCAGTGTTTGAGACATACACGGTAGCCCCTTATCTTCTGGGAACTGAGGGCTCAAAAGGATCTTACTTTGGAGTGCTGTTTGTAGGGTTGTTYGAGAGTGGGCTTTAGAATGCATCAGCCCCTCATAATTGTTTCAGAGGAGCAATTTTCATCAATTTAAAGGTGATCATCTAAACTGAATCAGATTAACTGCTTTCTAAAAATGAAGAGAACTCTACTGGTTATAAAAGGAGATTATCTCCTAAACCTAATATGGACTGGATGCATATAGCTAGAGCACAGGAATTGTATTTTGTTTTTTTTTTTCTATAATGTAGATGATGATCTCATCATCTACTTACTAAAGATCTTGTCTTTGTCCTTTATGTGAGTTAGACATTGAAAACTTACATTAGAGACTGCTTCAGAATAACAATAGTGAATTTCTAAGTCCTGCTGGGTTTTGGAAGCTGCTCAGTTGATCATTAGCTTCATCCAGGAGCAGAAATATGGAAGATTAGGGCGGAAAAAAACCACTATAACCACAAGAGAAATAGAASCTCACATGAATTTAGGTATTTGCAGGTTTAGGCAGCAACTGAAGCTGAATTTTTAGGATCTGAGCAAGTCAATGTCTTAGAATTAGCCCCAGACAGATATACTACCTATGTCCCCTTCTGAATTAAGCCACTGCTTTGAAACAAAATTTTGAAAGAAAAATGCTTGGTTTAAAAGCCCACAGTAATTAGATGTTTTAGCTAGGTATCACTCAAATGTGCAGATGAGATTTGACTGCCTCCTGATTCACATCAAGGAATAGCAATATCCAATTCCAAATGTCTGTAACAAGCAAATTAATTGAAGAGCCTTTTGTGTTAGAAAGAAAGAAAGTAGACTTGACATGTTGGCATGACCCAGTTACTAAGCTGTATACCTGATTGCTTCTGGGTACACATGTCATTACTGCCTCTTTCCATCGTCCTCGTGCAGACAAAAGTTGCATTTGAGTGCAATAGRAGATTTAAGATTATGAGGAGGAAGAAGGAGATTTGGATGGAGMGAGAGCTAGAGACATGAAGTATGTTTTGCCTAGGAGGGATAGGGAAGCCACATGGATATCATATTAGCCTGATATTCTGCAAAGAAAAAAGAAGAAGAAGAAGAAGGAAAAAGATGTTGTGCAGCATATATTGTTTTGTAGTGTTGACTCTGCAACTGTAATTTTATAGTAGCAATAATAGTATACATTTTTTGTATTTATTAGARTGAATTCCCTGAATTATAACTTGTGAAGTCCTTACATCTAAATTCTTATCTTGTGCAATATATGTTTTCTAGAATCAAAAATATTAAAATTATTTACAGAATCACAGAATCATTTAGGTTGAAAAAGACCTCTGAGGTCATCAAGTTCAACCTACGGCCTAACACCACAGTGTCAACTAGACCATGGCACTGAGTGCCACATCCAGTCTTTCCTTACACATCTCCAGGGATGGTGACTCCAACACCTCCCTGGGCAGCTCATTCCAATGTATAAACACCCTTTCTGTGGAGAAATTCTTCCTAATGTCTAACCTAAAGCTCCCTTAGACTTAAGACTATGTCCTCTTGTCCTATTGCTTTTTAATAATCAATCACAAAATAATTTCTACATCCTTTTTACGTGTGTCACTTTCTTTGCAAAGTTTTCTAACACAATAGAGAAATTAGAAATGAAATATATGAGCATAATTGGAAAATTACTTTCACCTAAAGCAAAATGCTCTTTACCACTGTTCAGGCTTGTTTAGCAGTTAGTCCTGTATGGCCTTGACTGCAGGATATCATATAATAGTGTGAAAATCTGATTTTATGTAATCAGTACATTTTTTTTTGACTGAAACTATGTTATCTTTACAAACCTTGAGACAGTACTAATTACTTCTGCTGAGAAAATTATAAAATACTGAACTGTAAGTATACTGAAACTCACTGGAGCAATACTATTAGAATGAGAGCAACCATATGGGATTTCAGCATAACATAAGGGTGAAAAGAACGCATTTAGCCTAATGTTCAGATTGCACTTTGATTTTGGGTCAGGTTGTTAAAGAGCAGCAAAGGCAATGAGAAATTGGCCTACGTGCTGCAAAATGAGGCTCATAACAGAGCAGAACAGCTGAAGCAGTGTGAGCTCTGCAAAGTAAGTACTAGTACTGCTTTTCCAATTCCTGCAGTGTGAGAGTACTGCAGTTATTGGAGAACTRTCGGATCTGGCACAGCGAGGAATGGAAGAAAGGAGAAATACTATCTATTTGCATAGGAGTCTAGAAGATGTAAAGCAACACAGAACCCCTCTGTGACATGTTCATAGTAGTTTTCATAAGAACTGGTATGCTCTATTTTCCTGTACATATATATATATATATAGGATAACATAGACAATATATTAATTATTCCCCTCCCAAAAGTGTTAATCCTCTATGGAATATATTATATCAGCTTTACAGCTTTTATGGAGTGAATTTATTATCTGAAAGTAAAAAGGAGAGAGTTATATAGGGGCCTTGTCTACACATCAAATTGACCAAAAGTGCAGCTGAAAGGAAATATCACACTTGCAAAATTAACAAATTTGATCTCATGAAGTCCACCTGGTTTAAGAAAAGTRATTCGCTTTGTGTTCATGAATGGACTTGAAGCACTTATCAAGTATGTCTTTCTTGTCTAATATTTTCATGAGGACACTTGGAAATACCATATCTTAGCATTTCTGCCCTTATTTATTTATTCGTTTTTAAAAGTACTTCATAAAGCAGCCTTGTCTGTTATACAGACCTGTATCTATCCTACTTGGTTTACTGTTCTGTTGAATTCTCATGCACCTGTTAGTTGGTTTCCTTCAGAAATAAATAYCCTTTGTAGGAAACAGCTTTTGTCCCTACTAGGCAAGTTACTTTCTGGTTTTCTTAGCCAGATTTGTGTGGATTTTCAGCCTCTTTTCTTCCACAATGGGTGAAAGCTTGGTCACAAGTATTTGTTGTGTAGCATGGATAAGATACAGTTGCCTGAATGTAGATGTCTGCTGTCATTTGAGAAGTTTTAAGAAATATTTTTCTGGCTTCCAGAAAGATACATATCTTTGTCTTTTCTCCCAGCTCTGGGTGGATTTCTCAGACCTGGGTACTCTTCTGTTCTATCAKAAATCCTTCATGACTTTGGACACCTGCAGTTAAGGTTCTGAACCCATAACAATGGGTTATGACTTTGTGTAAAACGTCCTTTAACACAAAAAATGTACTTATACCCAACACAGTTCAATGTTTCTGTCATTTTTATCTGAAGAGATACAAAGTACTGATTTTGCTTTGCTTTTTGAGCTGATGCCAAAAACACTTAGTGAAAAATACTAGAAGCCATTAGTAATGAAAAACTTAAGAAAAGTTAATAATTTTAGATATTGTTATATTTTCAGATTTTATATTGGGCTTGAAAAGGTTTGGAAAAAGGTCATAAAACCATGAAGTAATTGAATCTGGAACGGACCTGTGAAGGTCAACTGATGCAACTTCCTTCCCACTTGCATCAGGGCTGCCTTAGATCAAAATTTAATTTGGATAAGCAAGCAATCCTAGTATCCAATAGTTCATTGTACATCAGTGTTAAGAAATAGTATTACGACTCAATATATGGAAAGCACTTACATGAATCACTATGTGGTGAGGATGACTTCTTCAAGCCTTCACAGACATAGTTTCCAGTGTTTACTCTCCTACAGCTTTCCTCTGTGACTTAGATATCTGCTAACCGCCTTTCCATCTTGCAAGCCCTATGCTACTCATTTTATCTTTCAAATAGCTGTGCAATTCCTCCATATTTAGCTAAACAGTTGCTGTGTCCSAAGTGTTTCACAGTAGTAATGCAGAGAAGACCATTTATAAAAGTTGGTGGTTTTTMTTGGAAAAATGGTTTGCACTGACTTTCATTCATTTTTATCCAAAATGTCCTTCTTAGAGGTAACAGCCAACCTGAAAGACTCTCCCTAGTGACTAGAAAACTTCTGAATGATTTATCACCAAAGATTAACAACTAAACAGCTGACCTTGGAGGGAAGAGGAGTGGGAGGGCAACAAATGAAACCAACCAACCGACCCAAACCAAACATTGCCCGTGTTCTCGTTGAAAAACACGCATCATTAGTCAATGGGAAAAGAAAAAGTCACAATGCACGTGTCTTACTACGTACAAAAAGTTTTCTATACAATTAGGAATATGTCCTCATGTTCCTGATATAGACAATTCAGCAAATAAAAACTTGAACATGAAAGAGACAGAAAAAACCTAAGAATTACAAACAGGTAGCTGGAATAACTTAGAAGGCATAATGTAGAGTGGAAAGTCTGGAATAAACATACAAACACACACACAAATCACAACAATCAATGAATTATTTCAAACCATTAAATAGAGCCTATGAAGGCAGAAATCTATTTAAAAAGAACTCCACATTTAAAAGGATTGTTACCTTTCAGATCTTTATGTTCAACATCCTGTTCTTTCTGCCAAATGTGAACAATTTCAACCCAAGAGATTTCTAGCATATATTCTTGTTATATTTATGCTCGGGACACCTAGTACAATAGTTCAGCTTGCTAAAGGACCTGGAACCCCGAGATCTAAATTAATGGAATTCATTATATGGAACATTATTTTCTTCAGCTGGAAGGTTGACATTGTGTTATTTGTGACTCATACAATGAGAATGTATAATGGATCAGGGGCTTTAGTCAAAGGTGTAAATTTTGTTAGATATGTATTAACCAAAAACAGTATTTGTTTTAAGTGAGAAATAACAGATGTGTGGCAAGCTTGATTTTCCACTATGTAGTTATGGATGTTAAAAATAACCTTTACAGTTTGCTAGTGCAATTTTGTTGTTTATGAGGTTGTTCCTGGAGCCCAAAGGACAAAGAAGTAAAATTATTCCTTTTTCTTTTTATTAATGGAGATCTGTCACCCTATTATATGTAGCACATAAAGACTTGTAATTGCTTTGGAGAGATACTCTGCCAAAGCTCCTCACTGGGATTTTGTAGAAAGTAAAATATAGCCATCAGAGAGTAGATATTTCTCTTCTGGTTGGCATTCAGTCTCTGAGTGTTTCGTCATGCATATTGACTCAAAATTGATATTAACAAAAAAAAAATGAAAACACCTTTAAAGATTGGAATATAAAGTAGAAATGGAGATAATTCAATAGGAAGATGAATATTATTATAAAACATTAAAATAATTTGACTATCAGTTTAGGGAAAAAAATACATCTCTGAATCCCTTGGATTAGCAAAAAGAAAAGGGGGAAATTAAGGAGAAGCATCTTGCAAGGATGTGAAATGATTGATTTTTGTCAACTTCCAGCGTGGGGAAGTTGAGAAGATATGTGATTTGGAACTGCTTTCTTCAGGTAATGAAGATGAGTTGCTGTCAGATAATGAGAAGTCAGATGGAGCTCAAAGTGATATATTAAGGAGCAAACATTCAAAGAAGCAGATGGTTCTCTCCTGAGAGTTCTTTGGGGGGACTTAAAATGAAATGGCTTAGTTACTAACAAAGATGTGCAATCAGTCACACAGTTATGACAGTAGAGGAAGAAACTGTAGGTTCAAACAATGTAGCTGTTTTATTACCAAGGTATTTGGGATGATTCAGGGAATTACAAACCAATGAGTCCTGACTCAATATTTATAAAGCTGACTGAAGCAATAAAAAAGTACATAGGTAAAAAGCAGAATGAGAACAGGGACAAAACGAAACACAAACCACATTTCTGRTCCTCTTGAAATCTCTGAATCTACATAATCCTGTATTAGGATAAAAGCAGCAAAAATATTGTTGTTACACTTTCAAGAAGTCCTTAGGAAGGGCTTTCACTAAAGACAATAACTATATGGTAAGACATAATATTGGCAGTTAATTAAAAAAAAAAAAAAAGATATAAGGATTGCAGGGGGTATGGTTCTTTTTCAACACAGCAAGAGGTTAATCAGCAAAGCAAGTAGCCTACCAGGTTAATGCTATCTCTTACAGTAATTGCTGGTAACTGAGTAGCAGGCTATGTTTAATATTACTGCCATGTGGTATACGATGTCTTTTTTCTGTTGTTGATAATGTGAGGAGGGGTTAGGYTTGGGTTGGGTTTGTTTTGTTTTGTTTGTTTGTTTGAAGGAATGTTTTGGAGATTAAGAAATGCATTACCTTCTTTAATATGCTTCATGCTTTATACCAAGGAAAACTTTGCAAACTTGAAGTCAATTGAAGTGGAAACATTTATACACAACAAAGCAAAGCAGCTGAAGATCAGATAAAAGTGTCACAATATGTGTAAATAAGGAAGAAATTTTGCTTGGGGTATTAACTGAAGTAGAGTTCATATGCACAAGTGTTTGCAAATTCATACCCTTAATATAGGCAATTAGATTGCCTATGGTGAAATTGTGAATATAGTTATGAACTGAATAAACACAAACCTAGGCTTTCCCAATGTACCTGCTTCTCAGTCAGATATAAAAGAGTTTACTTCTGACTCCCACCTGTGAGATAAGGGAAGTGAATACAAATAAAGTTACCATCCTTAACATGAGTAAAAACTGCATAATCCTAATTTCTTTCATTTGTATATTTTTTTGTTTTATTTTACAGTGTTAACTAAATGCAGAAACTTATTTTTAAGTGTTAATGTGGGGTTTCTATTTGGAGGTGGATTCTTCCTACTTACCTGTGCATAACTTCTATACATTTGCTTTTAGAAGAATTCTGCTATGTCTAGGTTTTGGATTCTTACATTGCACTTAGTGGATGGGAGTGACTGCAGTGTACTCTGGGATCCGGGTCCCCTCTCTGTCCACAAGAAGTATATCTAGGAGCACTGCATGCACATGACAATCTCCAACACATTTCATTTACTCRTTTCCTTTCCATGCTGATCAGGGAAAAGAAATTGTCTGTTGAACTCAAGTCTTGTTCTAACATGGAACCAAAAAATGGCTGAGACTTGTGCCTGTAGCCTGTAAGTTCAAAGCCATTGCAGCTTTGATAAGCAAAGACACTGTGTTAGGCACACAAGCAGGCAGGAATGAAGATGAGCACCTTATCAAAATGATCATGACATTTACSCAGCACTTGGCATGCACAATTCTCATCTTCATTTGAAATCAACTAAGTTCACGTTCTTTGTTCTCAAGGTTATATTTTAAATACTGGGAATTGTGCAAGTAAGCAATTATAAATAGTATTTTTAAATCTTAACAAATATATAATTTTAAAAAATCTGAAGGAACTGTCCATAAAATACATTTAGAAAGAAAGAAAAATAGATAATTACTACATTTACTCTTTAGTCCAAAATGTGTTCAAAGAGCACCAGATAATAGAAATTTTCCTTGGTCTTAAAATGGAAAGAGCTGAAAAATATCTGCCTCATTTTTCGCCTTCCTGACATGGTAGTGTTGAAGCCTCAGGAAGAAAACAAATCAAAAAGAGAGAGAAAGAGAAGTGTTAGAGCTAAGAGAGCTAAGATGATGAAGACACTTTATATCTTAGAAAAATAAATTAACTATGGYCCACTTTCGAAGTATGAAAACAGAAAACAGTAATTTCGAGTATGCACAAATAAATTCCTAAAAAATCATTTTGATATAATGATAAATCAATATTTTATTGTGTTGTATAAGTGAAGAAAGACKCAGATTCCAAATAACGAGAAAAATTGTACTGAATTAATAATATATAATAAGAAGAAATTAATAATTATTGAAATTATGCCCATTTCTAACAACATTACAGCTATCTCAGGTTTATACTGTAAAGCCTCACTTTACTGTAACAGAGATACAAGCTAAACAAATCTTCATTAGAGAAAAAAGAAAACCCAACAAAACCAAAGCAAAAGAAATCAAACAAAACCACACTCAACCCCCAAAAATCCTATGAGGAGTTCCCGTATGAATGTGGACTCTTTGTGTTACTGACTGGTTTTTAAATCCTGCTGCAAATTTTTTTAGCTAAACTTTCTGATRTCTTCAAGAGGGTGTATCTGTGCTGAAAAAGACCAAACAACTTGGAGCAACTAAAGCCATGGAAAAACATTAGTATGTTATTACATAGGACAGTGGTTTTATCTTAATGGTATAATCTTGTCACTGCAACTTGTATAAATTGAAATATTTTCAAGAAACTTTTAATCTCAATCATTGTGCTCAACACTTATAATTTTTCCCGTGCTTTCATATAGCATAAGAGAACTTGGCTCTTTTTCATCTCCATGGCCTCAGAAACARCAGAAGGCTTGGTGTAATAGCCCTACGGATAAGAGTCTATCTGACAGCATAATGTCAATTTATATATCCATGTCAAACTGGATATAATTATTACTGTTGCATTTGTTCTTTGAAATGTGAGTCAGAGTAAAGAGAACTGGTAGCAGGTAGTTGCATGTTTTAAAAATCTGCAGAATTTAGAAATTAAAGGATAAACATCCTTAAGACTGCGAAACAAACTAGGAGGCTAACCTGCCTGAAAATACCCTATTAGTGATTGTATATTGGTATCCCAATTCTGAATTTACCTAAGTAAATTGTTATATCTGTTCATATTATTTAAATACATTGTGCAAAGCCTTTGAGAAGAAAAATGATGTAACTTCCAACTTTTTTCCCCAAAATGGGTAGCTTTAAAGATTTACAGTTGATTTCTTTCCCTCACATATTATAGTTTATTATTGTCTCACTGTCATGATTGTGATGTCACTTCACAGCCATTAATTAGGCAATTTTGAACAGAGTAGCTTATGAATTTAACTGMAAAAAAAAGCTCCTGGAAGGACTAAAAGAGTAAATAGCATTCATTTTTTAATTGAAATGGTACTCAACTGACAGATTGAAATTTTCTAGGCTTTTATCCTTTTGCACTGTTTTATTACTGGTAATGATATGTAAAAAAATACTAACTTTCCTAGGCAGGGAAGTTCCTTAAAGAGAATATCTAACTATATTTTCTATGAAATCATACAAATTTTCTGCTGGGTAACAAAAGAGAAGAATTTCCAAYGTACAGGGATAACCAGCGTGAACGATCATGTCTGGAAAAAAAAATCAACAAAATATCACACCTATAAATGACAAGAAAATCACACCTGCTTTCCGATTCCCACCTGTGAATAGAAAAGCATAGGGAAAAAATGCTGAAACAAAAATGTCTGGAAAAAAGGAGAGCTCCATAAAACTTAGGAGTTCAAAGTCACAGAAATTAAAAACAAAGCAAAAAGGATTGCATAAKTTTTGCTGCCAAGATGCTAATTGTTAGACTTCCTAGACAGAGATTTACAAATGTATTGCACTACAGAAAATGAAAACATTTAACCATCTTGGAGTGCCTCGGTGTAACTTTGTGGAACAGCTCCTGTATGATTGATACCCTTTCAGCAGAACCATTAAAGTGTGCTTCAGGGACTACACAGAATACAGTAGATTCTTTAATCCGGTGGTTTGGGGAGTTTGTAAGGCTTAAAGCCCATTATCACAATCTTCTCCAGGTTATAAATTCCTGAGCAGCAATAAATGGCAAAAATTTCCAGAAGCTATACTGCTGAATTAGTAGTCAACAAACATAAGCTATCCTCTCACCTTTCATTGTATTAATATCACTGTCTTTACAAGGGGACAAAGAGAATGGATTTGCACTTATAAAGGATGGTTTAATCATTTGAGTATTTAGTGTAAACATAAAGCCTACTAGCAAATACGACTTGCTTTCTGATTCCATTAACAGAGTACGTTGAGATGTAATCACATTTTCTTTCAGTAAATAAAAGGGCCATTGTGTGCATTTTAACTGCCTCTTGCAAACAGTGTTTTCATAAGTATAATTACCACACAATGAACAACAACAAAAAAATGGTAATATGCATCCTTAGCATTTACAAGTGGAAACTCTTAGGTGAGGAGTGAGTAAGATAGTACAAATACAGTGATTATCAACTTCAAAATAGTARTAGTGAAATTTGAAATATTTTAGATGGAATTCTGGTGCCCAGAGCTTGGGGTGGGGAATTCGTATTTGCAAGATACCACATCTTGTATGTGCACATATAAATCCTACATTCCTAGTAACGCATACTGAAATGTTTCATTTGAACACTTGCATTTACATGCTCTTATCCTATTTTCCGTATTAGGCAACCTCACTTACTGCCACATTCAAACTGTAACAACTAAAATAATTATTGAGACTCTCAAGTATCCATAAGCTGTTGATATCTTTGTTAGATGAGTCCTCTGTAGAAGCAGAGGCAAAATTTCCTAATTTTCAGGAAACTGCACACCATTCTTGCCTCCACCACATTCTACAGTCAGGATGAGAAGTGATGTTCTGTGAACGCAACCACTGTTCATATGCCAGACAGCACAGCCACAAGTTTTACTTGCTGAAACACATGTATAATTGCTGTTAGAGAGGAATCCCCATGTTGTGGGAAACCCAGGAACAGATAAAAGGCCACTTGGAACAGATCTCATGGTATGGCAGGAAGAAAGAACTATGTGTATACATTTGTATTCTTCTACTGCTTCAGGGATTCCACTTGCTTACATTGATCAAAGAGAATTGGAAAAAAAAACCACCACAACAATACAGGGAGAGGCAGCAGAAAGCACTGTCAGGCAGTTTAATTGAGTTAGACAACAGTGCCAAACACCTTTGCAATGTGTATATCAACACAATAGAAGAAGATCAAAGCCAGTTTTAGCACATTTTTGGGTTAGCACACGACTTTGTCAGATGACACAATGAATTCTTTTATTTTCTCTACCTTTCCAACATGCATTTACCACACACTCTTAGGTGTCACCTAGAAGGATTGGACTCTTCCCATCTCATTTTACAGGTTGAAAAGGAAAAGGACTGTGAGTTCTTTCAAGGGTGAGTGAAGCTAGCAGCCATCATTCTGCCCTCTCTGCTGCCCCCCAAAGCTCACTAATCTGCAGTCCTACCTTTCTCCCAGTACATGGCTTGTGATATAATGATATCAAAATGATCCTGTCCTGTGATACTAGCAGCATCCTCAATATTGTAGAGGGTCGTATCTGCTCAAAGAATGTACTGTTAAGATGGTAAAATGTCTTTGTCTTATACCTATACAGCTAATTTCAAATACAATGGTCACATCTCTTTTTGTGAAAGCTAAGGGAATTGGGAAATTATTTCTACCCATACACCACTGAGAGACCAGTTCCATTCAGAAGTTTGRTTCTGGAGAGATACTAAAAGAGAGTTAGACTAAGAGACTTCTGACCTATCAGTGAAATCATCAGGCATCTGCAAAAAGACTGAAGGTGAAGTGAGTTAAGRTTAATAGAGCAGAGGTGTTTAGAGCTATTTTAATGGGAAACAACCACTCCCTGGAAAAGAAGGGCAGTCTCAGCTTCCAGATCTCTGGCAAAGCTGTTGCAAACTCCTCACAGATAAAAGCATCAGCGTAACTGTCATGGTTATACGCTAGACGAATGCCAGACATCCATGAATAATTACTTATGGGGAATTAGCACTTATTTTCATSAGGGGAAATATGGGCTATTGAGGAAAATGGAAAAAACAAGGCAAAAACAGGCTCAAAGCTTAAACAGTAAAAAGATTTATTACTAATAAAATTAAAAAACAAAAAGAAGAATGAAAAAATATTAAGGCAAACATTCAGATACTTTTTTCTTCTTCATCCATCCCTCTTCCCACTGACCGCGCAYGGCAAAAACAAACACGGAGTTTTGATCAGTATATTAAGACTTTCTTTATGCCTATGGAAAAGGGTTTCTTCTGCTGTAGCCTTCCAAACCTCACACCAGCAGCCTCCGCCCGAAAAGCTGCTACAGTGAAAAGCAATCTCTCCCACGATTCACAGTTTTCTCACAAAAGCCAGCATGGGTCAGAAGAGTCCATGGGGTTAGTCTTTCAAGGACGAGCTAATCCCAGCCTGGAAATAAAACTTTTTTCTTCAATCTCCAAAAAACCTCAGCAATGTGTACACTCTGGTGTTGGCAGCTTTTCTTGGGCTGTAATGTGGATTCCACATTCCCCCAAATGCACTTCAATGAATTATGGAGAAATAGATTGTTGTATTAGCTGTCACCATGGCTTGCAGGAGAAATTTCAGTTCCAATGTTCAGCATGTCCGCTCTCTCTCTCCCTTCCTTCACTGACCTTGGAGCCGCCATGTTAGCTTCTTCCTCATGGCGTCTCCATGCTAGCTCTCCTTACACGGTCGCCTTTCCGTTCTCTCTGACTTGGAAGAGAGTCCACATCTGCAGTTTTACCTGAAGAATTGCTCTTATCTCGATCTGCATCGGGGAAAATATTCGCCATATCTCTCRTTGCCCTCTGCGTGGTATTATCTGCTGGTTCAGTGTAAGCCGCACCAGCCGCATGGGAAACCCCGCGCCAGGACCTGCGCAGGCTGCACAGCCCCAGAGGCTGTTCACGGCTGTTTCATGTCTGTTAGCGATCTGCTAGGATGTCCTTCTCCCGGCGGCCATGACTTTTCGGCCGCCCGCCTGCAGGGGCAGCCCGGGACTGGCCGTCCACCACCCCTTCAGCCGGGGGAGCCAGAAGATGGCCGCTCTTCCRGTTTCTCCTTCCTCAAAATATGCAATCACAGAGGCATAACCAAGMATCCCATTGGACTATCAGCCTGTGCATCAACTCTAGGCTCTCAGCCAATCAAAAGAAAATTCGAGCAAGGCTGGTTTTTTTCTGTTCTTCTAGCTAAACTACCACAGTAACAAAACATCATCAACTACTTTCTTTTCCATTTATCTTCCATACTTCCRCAAGAAAATCAGGATGATATATGTCACTGTTACAGGAAGTAACACTGCTGTTATATCAATTTCTCCAGTAAAATTTTTCTTCTAGGAAATGTGAAATGCCTCATTGCCTTTCTATGACTCTTGTAACCCCCACTGGGACAATAAGCAAACTGGAATATCTCCTTAAAAACTATGTTMCAAGCACTACAGAACTTTTGTGTTTGTTCGTTTGTTTCTATCTTTCTTTCTTTCTTTTGGTTGCTTGGTTTGTTTTGTTTGGGTTTTTTTGATGTCCTGGAGTATTTTTTGTTTTAAACCTATGGTGTGCAAATGCCTAGGGCTACCAGCTCATAGGACCAAACTTCCAAGATTATGAAATGTTCAGCTGGGCATATGTAGGGATTTCATCTTCCAGTTATGCTGGCAGTTTCGTGGCATAACAGCCCTCAGGACACAAGCCTGCAGCAGAAGTCGCTATGTGAACTCCTGGGTGAATAGGCATGACATTTGAAATCCTTCCATCTAGAACATGTTTGGACTGAGTAAACGTCCCCCAGCACAGTTCCCACAGCTGCTTTGAAACAATGGTTATCACAGTGAAGACTGCTGCTGCTGCAGCTGGGAGCAGCTTAGAGGACTGCTGCGTTTGAGGAGGCTGGGGAGAGCCTGGCAACAAGCACCAGATGCTTCACCAAGCCGCTCTGTCTGGCTCATYGGCAAAATGATCAGGCCAATAATTAATTAAACAGTTACCTCCCAGTAGCTGGTGCCAATATGAGAAGCAAAGAAGAAACTCTAATATCTATATATTAGGAGCTGGAACACTCAATATACTGTAACACCTGGTTGGTTTTTTTTCTTTTATTTTCCATCTCTACATTTTGATATACAAACTGTAAAAAAACCTATTTTGTTGTCCTTTGGTGTTTTTCACCCTTGACTTATTTTTCTGGGTCTATTTTCTCTAGAGCAGTCCTCTCTGCTGGAATGTGACATAGGAAACTCAATTTGTTGACAATGTTGAGACTTCATGCCTCAAAATCCTGAGAAAGCAAGCTAAAAGTTTGGTAGTTTCAAGCAGTCATAAGGGGARACGAATCCAGAGCATTTGCTGAGCCTCTGTTTGTCTGTCTCACTAGATATCAGTAGCTGTCCTGTCTGTCAATCAACACTTCCAGGATATAAAAGATGTATTATAATTAGTGGAAGAAATCCCATTGCATTTYGAGAATGTGGAAACTTTTAGGGACCACAATGTTAAAGTGAGGTTGGTGGTCATTTTAGGAGTCTGTAAGGTCAGAAAGGTTAGGCATGCCCTTATGTAGAAAGAGAAAAAAGAAACTTATGTTTATTATTCATGTTAGCAGAGTTACAAATAACTTTCCCATACCACCTTTCAGACCAGCACCTGCTACTAGGTTGAAATTAAATTGGAGTRAGGTTGCTTAGATGTGTTGGGGATGAGTCTGGGAAAATAAATCAGAACAGGTCTGTAGATATTTGCTAATGGGAGGTGACTGATGAGTCTTTGTTGCTGTCTGCATGCTTGATTATTACCTTTACATGTCTGAGACAAGCTTCTTTCTAGGTCTGACCAGAAATGGTAGGTATCTTATGAATGTAAATGTCTTGCAGGTATTATAAAAGTAGAGGGAGAAGTAGTAGTAATGTATCATTAACAGCATTCAGACATCTTCAACGACTGCTGATGGATAATATTTGTGAGGCAAAGATAGTCATGACATATCAAAGAATCACTTTTCCRTGTTGTCCTATAATCCAATCATATTAAAAGAGGAATTTAAAAAATTATTTTTATAAGCACTGCCACTCTGAGACTCTTCATTTCAATCAATTCTGTTCTAAGGTCTGCATTCTCAGATGCATACCTTGTAGTAAGAATGCTTGTGAGCAGTTGACAAATAAAGGGTTGTTAAAAGTAACACACAATAGATCATACTGGACTAAGACTTTTTCTTGGAATGAAAAGCAGAGATGTTTTCTTTTTGTTTATTCATTTTMCTTTTCAATGGCAATTTTCTCCTTTTTGCTTCCCATTATTTAAAAATATTTCCCAAAAATCTTGTGGTTGCCCAGAGTATCTGTTTTACTGTAGAATTTTGTTTTGTTTTGTTTTATTTTTTTTTTATTTTACTCCCTTTCTCATTTTTTCCATATGCATGTCTGCCTGCCTGCCATCTCTCCTTCCACCATTCTGTAAACATGTTGTGTATTAAATTTCTAAACTTAACCAACTGATGTAAAGAAAACTGTTTCTGTCACTGTAACTCTTTACAAAAGTTTAGAAGCTATTGAAAAAATAATGTGAAAAGGCAAAATATTAAAGCAGCAGTAAATGAAACARTGAAGATAATAAATTATATTGAAGAACTAAACATGGATATTATGCATTTTCTACTATTCCAAGGCAGAAATAAAAATGTGAGAATAGTAAGATAAAATAAATAAACCRTGGTATGTTATAATTATAGTCACCACTGATGCCTGTAAAAATATTAACAACAAAAAATCTATCAGAAATTATGTAATGTATTGGGCAGAAAGGGAGTTGTACACTCATTTGCTTTATCTGTTTAACCACTGCGAAGCACAAAGAAAAAAGTTAGAAATTCATTATATTTTTTGTTTTTGAAAAGGAATTGAAAACATTATACATGATGCACTCTCAGCATCTCATACAACACTGCAACAGCTATCCAAAGAAAAATAATAGAAGTGAACTTTATTAGTAGTGGTGTTAGGTTCAAAGTTGTTATTTGACATCACATTGAACCTAATATCACATTAAAATAGAAGTTATACGGGATACATCCTAGGGGGAAGATCTTTTTCTTACTTCCCAATAATCTGAAATTCTTTCTTAACAATACTCTCAAATAATTCGTTCAATACTCACTTGTATATGTGAGAAAAGAAAAAAAAAAGTAAGAGAAGCTGAAAAAGAGCATAAAAGGGCATCATCAAGGCCTTTAGTGGAACAAGCTTGGCTGGCTGTTTCAAGGTGAGTGACAGTACTTCAGCTGGTGGTCATAAAAGTGATCTACCTGGAGAATCAACCACCTGCAAAGGCTTGAAATAGGATGAGTTCATCCCCTGAATGTTTTTTGTCTTTGTTGTTCTTAGCAAGCCTCTGCAGAAGCTAAATTTATGGTTGCAGCTGACCCCAGTGCCCAAGCTACTCACACCAGGGATTTTTTTTTTTTAATCTTGAATGTCTTTCTGGCTCTTCCTCTGTCGGTTAGCAGACTGCAGTGTGAAATTCCTGTGGTCAGTCTCTGGCTTCTTGTTAGTGCTTGAGACCTAAGTTGCCAAAGAAAAGCACAAATGAGTACTGGCTGCAATGGTGAAACAGACGAGCAAAGAAAAGCTTTTTGTCATATTTTACATTCACACTCCATGTTCACCAATTCAGTCCAGTACAACAGGAAACTAGTAATTCCAAAAACAGAGCAAGATTAAATTGTGTGTCTTGCTTTCATTGAACTGTTGCTGAACATTTCCAGTGATTTACAAGAGATGCAAAATCTTTCTTCCGCCGTTTGGCAACTGAGCTTTAGTCAGTGAGAAAGTGTATAACCAATAGAGATGTGGGGAGCCTCTGATGGATGGCCCTCTTTACTTGTAAAGAAACTTTAGTGATCAGAAAGACCATTTGACCAGAAATTTCAGATTTTCAGAGTTCTCAAATATTTAAAGAAAAAGTTACTTCACTGAAGCAGAAACCTTGTTTGCCACAAATACCTCTCTAGATCATGAAACAAGAAATGTTTCCCTAGATAAAATGTAAATATTTTTTTTACTATTTCTATGTATGACCCTGTGCTCCAAGAAAAAGCTCAATAGTCTCTGTATTTTATCTTCAGTGCRTAAGCATGGATATTTGCATATGCATGACCGCACACACATGACATGGATATCTTTCTAAGAGAAGGTGCTCAAGAAATTTGGAGGAATATTGACAGGATATCTGGACTAGAGCACTTACAAGTCAGAAGGTGCCTCTCTAGAAACTTATTAAATATGAGTGCTGTCCCTCAGTAAAGCTGAGGCTTTGCTGCTGCAATCTTACCAGTAGTTTAATGATAATTTTGTTGGTCCCACGMTCTCCTCCTGAGTTTACAGAAATTCCCATGCAAAAGAAGTTCTTTCTTTTTATCTTTTCCATTGTCATACCKAAGGAGAACTTGTGATAACTGAGATGCGTGTGTTGTCTTCAACGACTGGGCCAACACAATATTAAATTCTGTTGGGGGTTTCTTTTCTGTTAGTAAAAAGTGTATTTTGTCTAATAATAAAGCTACTGTTATTACCCTTAGAGGCTGAAATTTTATAGTGTGACTAACTTCTCAAAAGAATGCTCATAAAATAAGCACCTTACTGTAAGGAAAGGTTAATAACATTTGCAGCATATGCCCTAAACACATTCTCAGTGCTGAAACTTGGAGTAAACACTATGGGTGTCTATGCACAAGCTGCAAAAAGAAACAAGTTTCAGTTCTGGCCTTGCTGAGGCAGAACAGAACCTGAGATTTTTCACGCCAACATTCCACCGCAGTGTGTTGTAGAACAGATGCATGAATGCATAAGGTCAAGTGGGGTCATACATAGGACGCTTGATTTTGGGCGTACTTGCTTCGTGTGACCCCCAGAGTAGTTCACTAAAGTTTTTGCAATTACAGCATGTTGAAAAAAAAAAAAAGAGTTAGAAATTATTACTCCCCACCAGCTTGGCCTCAATTGTTTCTAAAAACTGTGTAGTGTAGAGATAACTAGAGATTTTTCTATATGGTCCAGGTTGACATGACTTTTCGGAGATGTTCCCTAAAGTTTTCCTCGACGAAATATCAGCAGCCAAGGGCAAATTTTTTTTTATGTGATAGTGATGGAAAAATAAACTGTAACCGGGTATGTCAAAACCCTCCCACAAMTTTTAAAAATTAGAAAATAAAGAATCTGCTGTTTATCATCCTCCTTATCTGCCAATATGTACATAGTACATACGCAAATACATAGTATCATATGCAAAAACAAATGACGGTCAGAAAATAATGTATTCTTTTCAGACAATTTTAGGATCAGGTCCTCAAATTCAGGCCTTGCTTAGTTCTGACTGCATTGAAAGAACACCTTTTCACTGATTGTAATGCATGTTGCCTCAGGAAATTAAGCATCACCTAAAGAGTCTGGTCAAGGAGTCAACAGGGATAACAGTAACTTGAACAGGGTGTTGATGATTCTGTCTTCTTATGTTAAAGAAATTGAATGTAATTTAGTTATAGTATTAAACTGTTAAATTCTATGTAGCATATTGGTTTTCTAGGAAGTGATTAATGACTTAGAGTCTGAAGCAATCTGTTAAACATGCACATTCTTGGACATAAACCCATTGTGCTGGGAGAAGGCTACCAATAAAAACGGAGTACATTTATTTTTCTCATCCTGCCTATATTCTGACGGTTGTTTCTGGAAGTAACTAACAAGAAGATAAATTTGGTAGAAATTGAACTACCTTTTTTTTTTCCCACGGAAGTCCTCCATACCAGTTCTGGAATGACAAGTTACTACATATGTCAACATAAAGAAATAGATGAACTAAATCAAGCACACCCACATTCATGCTCTGACATTGAAATTCTTGGACATATCAAAACATATTTCCATGTATTAGTACCCTCCCACCCCTGATGGCAGAAAGTGATTCATTACAATGAGTCCCTATTCTAAACAGAATTTTCAGGATCCTAATTTAATATAAATGGTTATTTTAGCTATAAATGTCATTTAAATACCTGCAGCTATGTAACATATGTATCACGATGTATGCAATAATTACTTGTCTTCMTCAATGTGACATGTAATGAACACAATAAATTGTTCTCATCATAAGATAAAAAAGCCCAAAAAATAAACAAGTAATGCAATGAAGGAGATGAAACTAGACAACTAAAACAGAAATTTCAGAAAGTCTAAAAGCTTGTTTGAATGTATCTAAAAATCAGAAGGCAATTAATAAGCATACACACCCAGGAAATGCAAATATACTACTTTATTTTTCATATTGTATTTAACATCAATTTTTGAGAATATTTAAAATACAAGTTAAAAAATTAAAAAGAGTATTTTATTTCCATTATTTTATCAAATTCACCTTGAAACAATAAAGGCAATTTTACAAAAGAATCTCATCAAATGAAAAGAGAGCTAAATAAGATGATCAGCCATAAAGTAAAGCTAGAGTAAGAGGCAAGGGTGAAACATTCATTACCCTTCCTATTCATGCACATATGAGGCTGACACAGCAAAAGGATTATCAGCAATATCAATTCCAAGACAGAAACAATTTCAAAAGGTGCAACACAATTGTTAGGAATTGAAGATCAGGCAGCAATCAGCCATAAATGATTGAGTCCCAAAACTAATCTATTTTAAGTAATGAGGGAAGATGACAAGGAATGCAAGGCAAGTGTTACGATTTGATGTTAGAGTCCTCTGCCCAAACCGAGGTGTAAATGAAAGCAAATGTCGGCTTAACAATGCAGACTTTATTTTGTAATGTTAAATGTCTAGGGAAAAGGAAGAGAGGGAGAGAAGGGGAGAGCGAGGGAGCCCTCTTGTAGGGCTACTTTTCTTGACACTTTCTGTCACTGGAACATTGTTCCCTAAGTTACCCCACCTGACCAGCCCTCAGAAATTTGCAASTTCTATGTTTGCTTTTTTTTTCTTTTTTATTTTGTTTTTATTTTCTCCTCACTTTTGTGTTGACTAACATATCATTAAACCTTAGAAAAAATACTTTTTTTCTGTTAACCTTTAGCAATTTGTTTGGATTTCTGTAATTTCTCTGCTGATGCAATGCTACTGAAAGGATTTAGCTTGAGTTCCTCAGGACACATACGTCTTACTTTTGGTCACATAACTGGACTCCTTAGCATGTGGTTCTGCTGAACTCTTCAGTGGGATCTTCTGTCATTTGGTGCACACAATAGTTGCAGCTGGAAAGCTTGCAAAGAGCTTCCACCCATAATTAATGCCGGGTGTGTGAGACATAATTACAATAATTACAGTTTTACTAATTTGCATAGAACAATTATATATCCTTGATTTGTAGAAGAGACATTTTGAAGTATGGTGGTTAAATTGCTTTTCTGACAGTGATTTCCTAATAAAAAATATCTAGACATTGATCCAACATGGAAATGTTTTCATCTAAAGTACATGTGACAATCCCTATTCCCAGGTACAGAGACTACTTAATTACCACTCTGGTACAATAGATTGAGAGAATTTTTTTGTTTTTGTGTTTTATTTGACTGGCTAGATCTTCCACCTTGAAGATGCAGATTCATTTTTTCTTTCATCCAGAATGCTGGTCTCAGTTTCAGATTGAATCTTTCATGTGTTGAATTCAAGAAGGTTTCACTGTTCTACAGAGAGCATCAGATACAGAGATCACCAAGTCTCTACATATCAAGAGACAGAATGCTCCTCAACATAGGCATCAGGCTGCTTGATACTGTCAAAATTTGGCCACTCAGGGTTTGAGAGGACAGAATTCCTTCATTTTCATGACAGCCATATATAGACACCAACCCCTTTTCAGATCTAGTTACAGTAACTCTTTTTTAAAACTTCTCTTCTTTATATGTTCACTGTTTAAAAAAAAAAATCTCCAGGAAAGTGAACATATGTATCAGCAAAGGATTAAGAAAGCTGGGGGCTCATCCTTATTACTGTAAAATTATAAGTAATAACAATTGAATTAACACAATCACATGTGAAGTTCATTTCCAAAATAAAAGAACAATTTTTTTAAGTCCTTCATAAGTCTTTTACCGACTTCATGTGAAGTGTGCAATMTATCACTCCTGAATTTTTTAGGTGTTCAGTGGAATTGTATTAAAATATGTTTGGCCCCTGACTAGAACAGCAGTTGCTACATGGATAGTTTTGCAGTCCGTAGTCTACCTAAACAATGTCTTACTCAAAAGTAAATCCCATTAAACAATGTGACATGAACAAATGAAACAGAATACATGTTTCAAGCAACAAGTACAAACTACTGAGCAGATTTCTACTACAAAATTCATTAAAAGGCCAGAAATGCAAACACCACTGGGAAGCACTCAGAATTTATGGTTGAATACATGGATAGAGAGAGGCTGCTCTCCAAAGAAATACTTCAGGGATGATGTAGMAACAGCTGGTTTCCTTTCGTGTGTCTGAATTTGTTTAAAGAATTCACCACATGTCATCTGCATGTTCATGCATGTGCATATTTCAACCTTCGCTCTTCTTCTTTGGTTCCATTCAGTGGTGCACAGGAGTGAACAGCATCGCTTCCCCCGCTCTGCCCCTGCCTGTGATGCCTTATTCGGGACTACCTAAAAGAGAAAGRCTTCACAAAGATCAAAGGGTGAAAGCGGTGGTGTTTATTTGAAGACCTGCAGGTACATCCAGGGCAGTCAGAGCTCACTCAGGGGGCTTGCACCCTAAGGTGGACCCCCTAAGATCAGCTCCCCAAGATGGACCAGCCAAGATGGACGACTGGTCACAAGTTGTCCATACTTTTACAAGTTTGGTCCATTAGCATATTGGGGCTAGTTCTTCCAATTAGAGCTTCAGGTAATGAAGTARTTCACCCCAAGTTCGCCCCCTCCTTTTCAGCCGTTGTTCACAGACAGGCAGCAAAGTGTCCTTAAGGCCCAGGCCTGAAGATGGATYRTTTTGTCTAAAGGCAGTAGCTAACATTTTATATGGGCTTTAGAGTTACACACTAAGAATTGCAGGGTTACAAATATATGAAAAATATAAAACCTAAAATCCTAAGGCATCACCTGTCTACTTGGACTCCTATAATATGCTCTCAGTGGAACTGCTTCAGTATACTCCTTTGCTTCTTACAGGGATGAAACACCATGATAAAGTTTATCTCCCTTGATCTTTTTTTTCAAAGTTAGCTGGAACTCTGCCTTTTTTCTTGGAGAAAGACGGTTAAATAAGGACAAGGCATGTGCACAGTATCTTATTGACGCAAAAAATAAATGAATGGATATTCATTATAAAACTTGGGTGTTAGGTGGATGTGTTGATAGACATCCTTCTGATAAGCACAATCAATATACTTAGAAAAACAATGATCAATGGGAATAYAACAGAACATTAATTTTAGATTGTATTTTATTCTTTTAAAGACATTCCTGCAGAAAGAGAAGCAGCTAGTAAGCTGGGCATAATATAGTATGCTGGTTTCATCTGGACTAGTTAATTTCCTTCACAGTGGCTGGTATGGGGCTGTGTTTTGGATTTGTGTTGAACACGGGGTTGATAATATAGAGATGTTTTTGTTACTGCTGAGCAGGGCTTACACAKAGCCAAGGCCTTTTCTGCTTTTCATACTGCCACACTGGTGAGGAAGTCAGGGAAGCAGAGAATTAATTCTTTTGCTTTGCTTGTGTGCACAGCTTCTGCTTTCCCTATTAAACTGCCTTTATTTCAACCCATGAGTTTTCTACCTTTTACCCTTCCRATTCTCTCCCCAACCCTACTGGTGGGGGAGAAAGCAAGCAACTGCGTGGGACTTGGCTGCTGGCTGGRGTTAAACCGTGACATACAGAAAACAGACTGAACAGTAAAAGAGACAGTTCTTTACTGATCTTTGAAATATGTGATATGTGTCAGTGGGATATAGAACACTCCACATCAACAGCAAGATGAAGATTTCTGGAAAACACTGCATTTCTGCTCCATTAGGTACTATGGGAACATAGGGTGGGATTGAGTTCAGATGTCTTTACTGTTCCTTGGGATTTTCCCAGCTGAGAGTTATTCCACACAAAAGACCTTCGGACGTCCTATACTCTGAACAACATAAATTATTCTGAAATGTGTAAAGAAGCCCTCTCAAGATTTTCTCTATCTCATTTGAAGAGTTTGAAATGCCTATTCCATGGCTGACCTTCAAAATTAATCAGTGTGGAGGGAACTGGGGAAGGAAATCAAGGGGCAAAATATAATTTTCCAGAGGAACACGTAAATAYGAAATATAAATATCCATCCTCCTGGACATCAGCACCATAGTTTTCATTTGAGATTCCAACTGAGAGCAACTACTATCTATAGCTAAATAATTTGGAACATCTAGAAGCCAAATATGAAAACAGTTGTGTTTCAAAACACTGAATTTCAGTTTTGTTTGGACATGGAACAATATGCCAGTAGCCCCAGAAGTAGGGGAAAAAAACCTCTGACTAAGAAAACTTACTGATTCACTCTCCACATTTATATTTGCTGATAGTATACCACTTCAGAACAGATAATTAAAGTTTGCAATCCTATTCTGTCACAGGAGACTGTAGTATAAAATCCTTTCAGCAATAACAGTGCCTATATTCCTGCTAATTTGTAAAAAGTGAATAAAGAAATCTTATGAGATAAATCGTGGCAAGTTTTAGTTGCCTGTTCAGTAGCTACTGTTCCCAGTGAAATCCAGGAAACTGTAGGCAGAAGTTAAAAGTTCAGTRACTGTTAGAAGCTTTCAATACATTTGGGATTCTATATATTACCTTATAGTGATGCTAGTTTTAATTTGGTTGTTAATAGATATCATAAATTTAACTGATTTTTCTGCTCTTTTAGCTCCAAAGTAATATTTTTGCAGTATTTTCAAAACAAAAAATCCATATAAAGAAAAAYAAAAACAAGTTACCTCTTTATTTTTTAATGTCACCCTTCTTTGTCTGGATTGATAAAGTGAAAATCTACCAGAGTTATTCATTAAGAAGCAGGACAAGTGTGCCATAAAATCAATATGAGCTGATTAAATCTTTACCGGTTCTAAAAGACTTTGAAAAACAAGTTTTGTTTCACTTGGCTTATCTTAGTCAGAATATATGCAKTGCTCACTGCCTGGCTCAGACTTTGTAGTGCATACAGAACTGTACAAAAGTTGGGTGGACATCACCAGCTGATCACCCTCTTGATATGAACACAAAGTGTATTGGCTATGCAAATTGGATCACAAAAGAATATGTTGTTTAAATACTGTATCAGGCAATGAGCATTATGCCGGCATATTGCTTAGAATTTAATTTTTTTCAGAGCTGATCTATGCATTTCTAGTAATCTGCAGTTCTTTGTGTCTTTAAGAATAGAACAATCYGCTTTTAAGTTTCACTAAAGCTTGACAAAATAAAATGAAGAAAAAAAAATGCACTTTTTTACCTGGATGTTTACAGCACTGTTTTGAACAGGTTCTAAAAAGAAAAGATGTTTAGTAAAAGACAGATKAAAAGGCACCTAAAATTCATCTGCAAATAATAACTAAAGAAAATGTGACTGGTCATTAACCAGGACAAATTTTATCATTAACCAGATTTTTCGACGTATGGTCCACAAGTCAGTTTTGTAAATACACGATCTCGAGGACAGAGGGCTTAGAGGCCTGTTAATAGGAAAACTTACTATTATTTTCATTATTATTCAATGAAAAAAAAAATCAAAGATAATATGTACATACACTAAAAATACTGTATACAACCCCCCCATATACAACCTACTTAAAACACTTTTATATTAAAAAGTACCCAGATTGTGTATATGATTTTCATCTTTGTTTATATTTTGGTCTCATCTGAAACCCACTGTTTTGTCACAAATTTAATAAAATTGACCAGAAGTTAAATATTTTGTTAAAATATATGAGATGAATGCTGCGGAATATCTGCAGTGGTTTCAACAACTCAACAAATCTAGATCTGGACTAAATGGCTTATTTATAAAAAAATACTTATCTTTTTACTTAATGCAAGAGACAAGTGTGTTTAGTATTTCAATTACGTGCCTGGGGTTTGAAAGGTCTGTTTTCCTGGGTTTTTTCTATTTCATTTCTCAATTGAATGTGATGCCTCTGTACACTTAGGCTTAAACACATCTTATCTGTACACTACTTTCTTCAAAAGTATTTAGTCCATCTTTGTTTGTTTCTCACAAACTGAGCTATTTTCATCTGTAGTATGGAGGACAAAACCACAAAGTATTCATACATGAATTACGCAGATATTCCTTCTTTTGATCAATTGCACTTTTCTAGAAGATTTGTTGCCAAAGCTGTTTTTCTAAATATATTATAATTTTTTTGTGGTGAACTTTTCTTTTACTAATTGTCAAACTCTTCTGTTGTTTTTTCTACATGATATCTTTTGTCATATATTGCTTTGTAGTAATATTTAGTGAACTATATTATATATATATTTTGCTTGTCATTACCTTTCTTTGATATAGTGTCTTCATAATTCATATCTTCATGCTCATTTGAAGTCTGAGACCTGTTAGAGATTTTCTCATCCTTTTCCAGCTTTATTCCTTCTCATTTAATCGTCTTTTATTATTATTATTATTATCATTATTAATATTAATATTAATATTATTATCATTATTAATATTAATATTAATATTAATATTAATATTATTAATATTATTATTGTTAATTGGTTATTTTCTCTCTTTTTTCTGCTTTTTGCCCTACCAATTTTTGTATAGGGGAAAACTTATTCTGTCAACTCATATAACTTAAATGAACTGAATATGAATAAAAAAGGAAAAAGTAACCTTTGCCCCAAATAAATGACATTTTTTATTGGAAAAATGAAGAAAGAATGACAGAAGAGTCAGAGGATACAGAAGCAGAGAGCAGTGAACAAGGGCATTAGAAGGGGTTTTACAAGCCTCAAAGGAAGTCTGTGACAGAAGTTTTATTTAGATACAATAAGATCTATTATTATCTTTTAGGTCCTGAAACTCATTTCTATARCATGTCCAATAAAATGGGCACAAATTTTCACACAAAAAAATTCTTTCTACTTGAGCTTTGATTGCAAATTTTTGGCTACTATTAGTCTATCATATTCTGCTGCATCGGAGATTCAAATGAAAGCTATAGAGTCCAATAATGTTAGATGGATTTAGCACATTAGTTGGAAAATTAGGAGTCTGGAGAGTGATAAATTATTACAATAAACAATAAATATATTACTATCATCTGTGACAGATATAATATTATTCCAGCTCAATTTAGGATTTCTACGGAGCAAGTAAGTTTCCTTCCTTCCTTCCTCCTTTCCTTCCTTCCTCCTTTCCTTCCTTCCTTCCTTCCTTCCTTCCTTCCTTCCTTCCTTCCTTCCTTCCTTCCTTCCTTCCTTCCTTCCTTCCTTCCTTCTTTCTCCTTCCTTCCTTCAAAAAACAAACAAACAAACAAAAAACCCAAAAAACCAAAACACTCACAAACCCAAAACAAATAAGTAGATACTCCAATATTTTGGAAAACGAGAAGCACTTCTGTGAATTAATAAATATGCACAAAYGTGCTTGCAAGCCGGACTATGTTTTGAAAAGTGGCTTTAAAGCATAAAACATAAACCAAAAAAGCATTGGATTACAGTGATGGACTCATTTAATGATGGACTCAGTCTCATCYACAAACCAGACTATGCAGTTCTTGTACAATATTTAATAATTTAATGCTTGCAATATTAGGTGATATATTTACCTTTCTAAAATACAGAATATAGCATGGGATTTAAAAAGAGAAAGAATTGATAGATAAGTCTTTTTGTTGCTTCATTTGTGTGGGTTTTCCACAAACTTAATTTAATACACCAAAGTCCAGTGCTTTTGTTTTCAGAAATCAAGTCAGCAGCAACTGAACTTAGGTATYATTTAAACATTCTCAAACTTAAAAGCTCCTTAGTTCTGGAAGAAGTCATAAATTGAATCTCCTTCATTCTTGCCAACAAGGTTTTATCTRTTCTGTTTTATTAACACATGCCTTTTCTATCAGATGCTGAAGCACAGAAAAGGATTTTGGCTTTGATAGTTTGGATTTTCTTATTCCTCATTATTTGCTTTTATTTTTAATATCTTGTCAGAAAAATCACTGAATACCCTGAAAACCCCTAGTTCTATTTCTCTGGATTTATCCAATAGTCAAGCTAAAAGTATTTAGTTTTATTATTATTATTTTTGTTGTTGTTGTTGTTGTTGTTGTGTTTTGTTTTGTTGGGGATTTTTTGTCAAATAGTGCTTCTAGTACCCTGATTACACTTGATGATGTTCAGTGATATCAAATCAACTTTTAGGATTTGGAGGAAAATCATATGATGAAATACAAGAAGGACGCAAGGTATTTGTAGGCAAAAAATAAGTATATCGAAAGTAAAGTATCTGCTTTTTGTAATATGTATATCCATTTAACTTGCCCATATGAACTGTTATATAACTTTGCAAAAAAAATCTCTCTATTGCCTAGTAGTTAGATTTCTAAGAAAATATTCTTAAGAGTGATTGTGATGTATTAATCCTTGTTTCTATTTAGCATGTAATTTTAATTATTTTTTGCTAGTCATCCTTTTAGCTTTTCAGGTAAATGTGACTTATTTCTCTATTTATCCCCCCAAAATGAAACTGTGAAGGAAAGCTCTGGTACAGRAGCCACAGATCCCAGTAAGGCTTTCAATGCCAATCTCTAATAGGCTATTGGGATTTGTACAGTCAAACCACGTAATGGACACACCAACCCAACACAAAAGCTTATGTTATGCAAGGAGCATCAAGATGAGTTGTGCAACTGAAGTAAGCTTCACATTCAAGGTCATGTCTTAAGAAATGCATTTTAATAAGAAATCAATTTTGTTTAAGTTCAGCATATACTTAATTGTTTTGCTAACTGGAGCAAGACAGACCATAAGCATTTTCTTTTCATTTCCTTCACTTAGTTGTGCTCCAGGAATAATCACACTTATTTATTCACCTTTTTTTATTTATTTAGAATGAAATCTCTCTGATTAAAAGTTCAACTCCTCAGCTTTGTCAAGGCRGCTTTGACAATAGGACTTCAGGTGATATTGTAGCACAATAATAAGTCATGAGCCTTATTACTGATGTATTATAAAAATATATATGCAGACTCTGGGACTATATACTGTTTGAAGTAACATATTTTTGAAAGATCTTCAAATTTCTAATTATATAGATCATGGCATTTCCAGAAATCTCTCTTTAAAAGTTGCTTGTATGTGGCTACATTCCCACATGCTGATGTAGAAATAGATGAGGATATATTAGCAGAATGAACAATTTTTATAGTACCACAGACAAAATTTCTTATTCATTTAAAAATAAATAAGAACAAAAGAAAGAAAATGAAACCTTTCCCAGTTCTTCTCAMCATTATTTATAAAACAACACCTTGTAGAAATTAGTCATAATCTGTTCATTCTTATGTAAAGATGACTTCCTGAAATTGCCAAGATCATGAGCGTATTGGTTTATCTGATGTGTACATGCCAGTCACTTACATAATTTCAACAGCTCTTATGGGTTATGAGGTTCCTTAGGAATCTAGTTTTAAAGTAAAGTAAGGATAGGTGAAAAAGATATTCAGTACCATAATAGGTGAGGAGGCCATACAAATACACTAGGAAGGCTTATGGAATCGTAAGTAATATTGCATAATGTAGGAGAGTAATGTTCTGATACTGAATCTGTGGTTGCTGTGGAAACTCGTATCCTGCCAACACACTATGCATAGAAAGCTCCCATGGGAACAGTTTAGCTGTTTGTTCTCTATAGCCTGTTTTAACCTTTGACTTGGTGTCTAAAGGACCCTCACTAGATTTACAACTTTGTCCTCTACAGTAAGTGACCCGCAGGATAACATAAGAACTGTTAATAGTAGCAACTCAGCAGTGTGAATATAATGCCAACCTCCTTGCTACTATAGCTTCCAAGCACGTGGAGCAACCTTGATAAAATTATTAAAAATAAATCAATTAAAAAATATCCTCAGTACTCTGGCTTGCAGACTCGAAAGATAACTTTACCTGATGCAGAATTATAACTCTGACTTCAGTTCTGCAAACCCTAGTTCTAGGGTCTAGATTTTAAAGGATTAAAATCTTCAGAAGATCTGTATCAAGGAGCACCTGCCATGTTTAGATGTGTTGTGTTCATAAGAAACAAAATGAACATGGAATTGTAGTCATTGCTTTTTTTCAGATAATGTTGACATCACTAAGCTTATAAAGAACACCATAAGAAAATTGTATAACAATAGTCCCTAGTTCTGAAAATATTAATTTATGAATACATTTAACATGGTCATATCATAAAATCCTTAGGATATTTAGATGCACCACTTTCTTTGTTGCATACTGATTATATTTCATAATCTATTGAACATTGCAGCAGTAGAAATCAGTCTCTCTTGTCATACTACTTATGTGACAGTCCGTCAGTTGTCTTTTGCACTAACAAACTAACTCATACTGGTTAATACAGGGCGCATAGATTTTTGTGTTTAAGCAATCAGTTTGATAGCATAGGATTGAAAAAATATTTCTAATGTCATGCACAGTGATTAAAAAGTCGTCAGGATTAATCCCTCCTGGCTTTATTGAAAGAGTGACAAACTGAGAGTCTTAATACAGTCAGTTTTTTAGGGTTGAAATCTGTATTCTATTTTATTTAATTAGCTTAATCTGCAGAGACAAGCTAAAATCTCTTTTTCTGTCACAAGGACCTGAATGAAGAGTGAGGCAAACAGGAAGCAGAAAATTATTAGAGAGTAATTCTGTACAAAAGTCTGACTTAGATTCAAAACCTAAAATAACCATATGAAACTGTAGAATTTTRGACCTTATCCTATTGCCATGTTCTATTACTTGCTCACTTCAGCAAAAGTGGAACTGAATACTATATCTCTGATACAAAAGTGTATTTTCAAACCCATTTAATAGCTCAATTTGGTAGTTTCCCATTGTTCATCTCTTGAAGGAAATTTTAAGTGAGGTAATGAGCAAAATTTAAAAAAAAAATTACAAATCCTGGTCTGTATGCATGAAAGAGTACAGAAATACAATAGCCTAGCTTCAAATTCTTTCTGTAACTGTTCTAATRTTATGATTAATGCATGGTGTTTTTATTCTTCCTTCACATATCTATTTCCCTTTGCTAATGTTATGAATCCCTTATTTCAGCTTCGGATTTCATTGGCTATGATATACTGAGGCAATTTTACATACAGTCCAGAAAAGGAAAGTCAGAAAACCAGGAGAATAAGCAGCTTTGACTTAGCTACAGAAAAAAAAAAAGTCCTTTAAGCTCACCAAGGTCATGGATCTCGGAATTTCCTAGTTCAAGGCAATACTAGTCCTTCCCAAGGTCTAACCATGGCACATAAAACTATCTGTCTTTTTAAAATTATTTTTTGTGTTAGTTTTAATATTTGGTTATTTTGGGGGGTTTTSTTTTTTGATTTTTTTGAATGTGTGTCATACACTCCTACATTTAAAATAATAAAAATTATAAAAAAACTAAGAGCCCTACTAGCACGGTATCATTAACACTTCACACCACATGCTACTAATAATAACCAAATAGATAGGCAAATACATAAATAGATAGATAGATAGATAGATAGATAGATGGAAAGAATAATACAGCAACTAACATTAAAATTAATTAATATAACAAATGCCAAAGCTACAACTTTTTCCCTTAAAAAATCAGGTATCTATGTGCAAGCTGTGACTAAACTGGACACATTAACAGAAATTAGGGTTCTGATCACTCTAAATATTAGGCTTCAGAGATTTCATTGCTCTCTTGGTTCAGCAGAGCTCTCTGACAATCTGGCAACGGTGAGTCCAGAAGTGCTTCTCAGCCCCACAAGTTGAATCYATATCTGGGTTATATCCTCACCCAACCATAAGGATATACTACACACCTACCATCACCTGTACTTGTCTGGGCTTCAACAGAGGGAAACCCGATGTGTAAGCACATTACACAGCACTTTTGACATTTTATTTTTAACACTATAACTCTGGTGTCAATTCTGTACACGAAGATGTGTTCTAAAATAAAGGAAATGCAAGCTGCAAAAGTAAAAAAGATGACAAAATAGATCTATAAATTAATTCTGTGCTCAAACAATGCAGTTAGCTCTAGCTTAGGAATACAAAAATTAGATACAACCCTATCTTCCTAAATCTACCTTTTTAGGGTGTAGTTGGTGTCTGCCCAATGAAGCATCATAAAGAAGTACTAAAAAGTTGTAAGCAAACCAGTGCTGCAGAATTGCTAATCATCTTTGCCTCTGAAGGCTGTTTCACTGCAACTTGATGTGGATATACCAGCTTGTTCAGAAATACTTTATGCAGTTCAAACATACTACTAAATTACATGGGGGAAGCAAGCCCTTGAATTTRCATTCTGTTGTGAAATAATGTTGTGAAGTAAAGATGTATATTTAAAATGTAATAATTGAGAACTAGCAGACTGATTTTAATAAGCTATGTGTATTTCTCTCTGTGTGTACTCAGGATTGCAGGTCTAAATTTAAATTGAATAAAATATTTTCTGTACTTTTCCATGTAAGTTTTGTTTCAATTGAAACATTCCAGCGAAGAAAATAAATAGGTCTTTGAATTGACTAAATTTTCTTCCTAAGTATGCATCCTCTAAGGTTGAGGTTCTGTTTTGAATTTTGTATAACTATTTTATAACAAAAATTCAGGACATCAAAAAATCTCACACTAAGTTTCAGTGTGAGAAAAGTTTCATCTTTCTACTGAGTTAAATCTTGTGTCTGTTACAGTCAGTAGTAAAGCTCTCTCTTGACTTAAATAGAATTTTTATTCACTGTTATCTTGCTGTTCAGTCATTTGTTATTCACTTATAATGAACCAAACTGACTTCTTAGAAATCATAAACAGTATGGCTCCTTAGTTGCAAAATTAATTCAGAATATAAGAGCTTTAACGTTTCCATCTTGTTTTCAGACTTTCTCAAAAGCTCCTGATAGCCCCATGAAACAGAGGACAGATGACAGTCTCCAACCATGATGCTGAAATTAATTATGAACTATTAATTAATAATTAATTATGAACTATTAAATATTATTTATTATTTAAATGTTGCAATGCAGTAGTACTATTTTTTTATATATATATATAAAAGATTTGAATACAAATTTGAGAGTGTCTGTTCAATAGAGAAGAAATAAATTTAATTAGGCTACCAAGTTAAGAGAATTATCTTTTAGAATATGGGTAATCTAAAAAATTAATAGAAACTRTGGGATAGAATGAAAGCACAGGAACATTGTGCCAGTGGAGATCTTAATTCACTAATATCTCTTATATTGATAAAATTAGATGTTGTGTTTGTAATGTACTTGTATCCTTTTCTTAGTCTGAACACTAGCTAGCCTTAGAATTACTAACTTCAGTGAAGGCGTGGTAAAATATGTACTGTTGTAGACTGCAGAAGTATGAATCATTTTTTCCCAAATTTAAATCTCTTTGTATTAAATCAATAAGTATACATTCCCATTGTAATCAGCTGTCATATACTTCATGCAGATGGCCTATCTCCTACACAGTATTTAAGACAGCTTAAATAATTGCTCTCAAAAAGGTCCCATCCACTGCAAATTCTCTGCTAAATTTCATTGTCTATTTAGAAAAAAGAAAAAACAAACAAACAAAAACTTCAACAACAACCAAAACTTGTTATGTATGAATGTATTAGAAACATGTTTCTGCCATCTAAGGCAAGATGAAACTATAAGTTATTTTACGTATGGTGCTTTATTTCTCTCYGTATTCTCATAACACGCTGTTATCTGGATCTGCACTCCACACTACAAAACAGCAGCAGTTGTTGCATATATACTCTAGGCTAGATCAACAGACCGATCAAATGTTTTCCATTGTTTCATACCTCTAAATATACCTTTCCAAACCCATAATATACCAACTTTTCTTGTAATAGCAGCCTTACTATATGATTAACTGGGCATGTGCCACTTGCTTTAGTTTTCCTTACTCATTGCTTACTAAGAGATGAATTTTGCTGAACTTCGTTTTACCAAAAACTACCTAGAAATTAAAGATTATATATTCACTCAATCCTAAAATGAAGCCAGAGGGTGATACTTGACAATTGTATTTTTTGTGAGTTCTAATAAAAGGTTCTTTAACTGCTCTAGATGTATTTTTATTTTACTGCCTTCGCCATTGAACCAAACATTAAATTATAAGCAAATGTGGTGATATTTCTTCCAGTGCAGGAACTTCATGAGTATCAGATACCTGTGGCTCTCACTTTACTGCACAGAATACAGGTTCGAAAATCCAAGCAATATCTCCCTGTTTTATATAATGTAATAAATGCCTTCTTTGGCTTTGTAAATGAAGTGCCAGTCAATATGTTTATTAATTATTAAATGCTCTCCTTTCTCAGACCTAGACCTTTATTGTGTACATTTGTTTGTGCAATCTCTTACTTTGTTTTGTTGCTTCACCTTTTTCTATTTAAATTATTATTTTATTCCTCTTTCCTTTTGTGCCTTTAATTATTACCTCTTGAATAGCTGACATGTTGTTACTGACACAGCATATTGCAACTTTTCAGTCTGATTCACTAAATTCAGCATCCCCAGCTGATTATGCCAGATGGGTTTTGTTTGAGCTATTACCCAAATATTATATGCCACAGAAAATCAATACAGATTTTTGAATTTGAAATAAAATGGTGATGCATAGTAACAGCAGCTGATTTCCTTGAGGAATAATTCCATCAAATGGTTTGAAATTTAAAAGCAACRCCTTATATTGTGTTGCTTTTAAAACACAAAAAACCAAAGCAACCTTATATGTTGCTTATTGTGAAACACTATTGAAAGCTTAAAAMCAAGAGATCTTGATCCTACATGATATAATGTTTGAGATATCCATCACATCAAATAGGTGGTAAGAGGCAGGCTTCAGGTATTCCTGGCTTATGTGAATGCAAGGTCTCATGCAGAGAATTTTAGTGGCACTGCGTGCACACTAATATTGTCTCCACCAGAAGACAAGTCATCTGACTTGTAGTAGGAAGCAGGTAGAATACATTAAGTGATGTCTTTTTTTTTTTTTTTTTTTTTTTTTGGTAAATGCATTACTTGGAAATCAACATAACTCCAACCTTAATGTTTCTTTGTTTTCCTTTATAAACTTCCTTTCAGACATTGCACACAGATGCAGTCCCAGTTTCTGCGCATCAGACTCATATTTAAGTGGCTGAAAGTTGCTTTTGCTTCCTTGTGTCACCTTACACTTTAGAGACCTTCATTTTTAATTTCTCTCCATTGTGAATGACATTAGTTCTATTGTCCTGTAAACAACTGGCTTGAATTCTGCCTGATCCTGGAGATTTGCTACTTTTGAATCTTCCCAATTAATTTAATCCTTTTGCCACACAGACTCTGCAGTCATCTAGGACAAAGTATTCYTACTGTCAGTATCAAGTAGTCCTCTATTGTAAATATACTCAGAAGCATTGATTAAATATGCTGATTATAAGCTTTTGTTCTTCTTGACATCATCCTTCTATTTGATGAAACTTTCTTTACTGAGGATTTTTTGGGGACAGAGGTAACAGTAGCACAGATCATATTAATGTGTTTAGCACTCATATACAATGTCTTATAAAGGGTATCTGCCTTGTTATATTTCCTGTCTTTTAACTTAATCCTTGTGGTTTTCTTCTCCATTTGAAGCTTTTCTTCCTCTCCTTTCTTCCTTTCCTGCATCATCTATCTACATAAGCAAATAGCATAATACTTTTCTATATATATAGTCCTTCTTTGCAGCCAAGCTATAGGGAAAAACTGCATAGAAGGGAGACCTTCATTAACAGGTTGTAGGGGGTGAACAGAAATTTGGATTTTGCTTGTTCAGAATGTGCTATGAGGTTGACTAAAAGTGAAGAAGAAAAAATATATGGTAGTAAAAGTGAGAGAAAAGAAAGCCACATAAAGCTCCACAGAAACAATTTTTGTTGCAACCTGGGAGCCAATGAATGTCTCATAGAATGGAATGGAATGTGATTTTTTGTTGTTGCTGTTTAGGAACCCTGCAATGGTGTGTTGAACAAGATGCAGCTGATAAATAGATTTCTGCTGACAATCCATGGGAGCTGAATTACAATAGTGTGGGAGTAGTAGAGCAAATGAACAAATTAAGACTATTTCACTGTCAAGTACAAGTTGGGAGTGTTTTAGAAATAAATAAATAATAAAAAAGAAGTGGGTTGTCATCGGATATTAATCTAAGAAATTTTAAAAGCAACATTTCCCTGCATAGCTATGAAGATGAAATGTCTGGAGAAAATATAGAGAATAATATTCACTGCTAAATAAAATACATATGTATAAATACAATAAGACATATAATGAGAGAACTTTCTGGAGAAGAAATTGCCGATTAGATAAGAGCATTATTTGTCTCTTTTACAACTGTCACCAAAAACAACCCAACCAACAAAAAARAATGTGACAGGTCAAATGCCTAGATGTACCAAAAATTAATATTCAAATAAAATAGTATTTTTAATATATTCTTAAGTGTCTAGTGTGGACTACAGTCAGGATTTTGTCAACATGTTTCATTTTCCATAGTTGAAAAGCAGATGGCAGAGAGGATAATGACACATCTGCAAAGCACATGTATGAAAGAGCCCAACAGGTGAGTGGCTACAGTTTGTTTTTTAGGTTCAGTGCTAGCAAGAAAATGCACTATGCACGCAAGCAGAATTCTTAACCTTTAGCTGTCAAACCAATATTTGCTGCTGGTCTCATCAGCCTGGGAAGTTCACCAAAGCAGTCTTTGAGGCACATTATTAGGCATAGATGTTTAGAATAGAAATTGATAATAAATTATGAAAGTGCCTAAGTAATACAAGACAGCTACAATTACACTGTACCAAGTTTCAATCTTTGTGTTGGAGGGCATTATATATAGATCATTAACTATGAAGTACTGAAAAATAAATATAGTTATTATTATAACAAAAGACTAAAAGCTTTCTGACACACTATAGATTATTACCCAGAAGAATGACAAATTGCTGGGATTTATAGCTTTTAGGTATTTAATGAAAACATAGTCAGGAGAATATGTCATTCTGCTATCAGGAAATAATTGAATTGCTGTGATTGCCAGGAATTTGACACTGGTGGTAATTTTGATTTAAAAGCTAGTGGAAGATACTTTTCACACTGAGAATCTAAACTACAAATGACATGTAGGCAACATGTAACATTTGCTGGGAATAGAGTCTCAAAAGCTCATAAAATAAGAATCAAAATGACAGGAAACTTTCTCATTTGAAGAGCTTGCAGTCTTTTGGAGCAGGTAGCTTCATAAATAGGAGTATAGAAAGAAATTGGTCTGACAAAAATCAAAATAATTAGAAGTGTTAACTGCAGTATTAAGTACTGTCATTGATTTCACATTGAGGCCAATATAGTGACAGAAAAAGAAAAGTGTCTGAGAGACAAATACTTTGTTTATATAAAACCCATGAAGAATGCAACATAACCAAGTATGTATTGGAACTTCCACAGTGACAATTTGCTCTAAAGAAAAGACTCTAGTTTCAGATCTTGGAACACAATCTTTAATCTGTAACAATAGATAAATAAATGATATTCGGTTCTTTTAAATTMCACCGGGTGACCAGGAATTAAAGTCATAAAGAAAGGCAAAACCTGAATATAGGTGTCAGATTTATGGATTCCCCTAGTGAATTTTGAAAACCTGAATAATAGTTTTTACAACTAAATTTTTATTCTATGGCAATGCAAATCTGCTACTACGTGGTTCTAAGAAAAGATGAATGGTACTTTCTGATGTTCCTCTTTTTAASCAGAGTTTTCTACCAAAGGATGTGGATTGATTTCTGTTTCATATCCCCCTTCTCCCAGGACATTAGGACAGTCAGAGTACAAAATCAATGACTGCCTTCTTTCACAGAAACCTATGATCTGTGCATTACTCATTCCAGAATGGAATCATTCCTATGTTCTCTGTCTGTGAGCTTCATCACTTACCTTTTTCCTTAGAAGCCCTCACCCTATTATGCATACCTAAACGGTGTACTCTACGCATCTACTCCACYCGGGAAAAAAAACCAAAACAACCCAAATCTTTACTTCCTTTGTGCATGTATAAAATACAATTTTTGCAAACAAAATTCTCTTTGTCTTCAGCATTGCACTGCAATCAGTCTTAAAATACAGATGGTAATGGTATTTTTTGAATTATCAGAGTTCACTCCCCAAAGAAATCCCACCCCAATCCCCTCCCTAGAAACCAAAGATATTTTGGTGTTATTAAAGTTTTAAATTAAAAATGGCACTGTTATAGAATCACAGAACGACTGAAGTTGAAAGGAACCTCTGGAGACCATCTGTTCCAAGTTTCCTCCTCAAGCAGGGCCACCTAGACACAGCTGGCCCACATTGTGTCCAGGTGTGTTTTGTGACCAGCCCRTGGAAGGGAATCGTGCTGGAGCACTTTTCTCTATTTTCTCATCCATTTTTTTCCATAGCAAGCATGCAGAGAAAAATTAATAGAAATAGTTTCTAAACAGGACATCTTTTTGCATATTAAAGAACATGTCTAATAAATGTAAAGAACTCAAGGATCATATTTTTCTTATTGTTGATGGCTTTCAGTGTTACCCAAAAGAAAAAGTTCCTTAGAAGGAAGGAATTATTTTAGAGCTTGATGGAGACAAGTGAAAGGAAAGAAATTATCTAAAATTTTGCCTGTATTCTGTGTTTTCTTACCATCCTCTACACAAAAAGTCTTAAGACATTAAAAATTTTGTGATAATTATTAAAGCTTTCCTCAAAATAAATATGTGATAGGGATTATAATATTTTTGTTATATTTTAAATCAATGTAATTTCAAACAATTGCTATGATAAACCTTGAAAATTTCATTTTTTTGTAAAACACTAGTTGATTTCCAAACCTAATGTAGGCTGTACTCTGAGTACAGGGCAAAAAGTCAAATTTTTTAAATTTTTACTCTTGATTCTTAAAATTACTTTCTCTTCATCTTATGGAAAGTCACTTGAAGACTCTGCCTTGATAGATTTATRTTTTCCTATTACCTTACAAGTTTCTTTTTCTGAGTATTAATTACCCACCATCTATAGAACATTTTAAGACTATAGAATATGCTATATTTTTGTTACCTGGCAAATCCACTATTTCATTATATAGTATGATACCCAGATTTGTAACTTATATTTGCAGACATGAAGCAGGAATGTAAAATTTCCACTTAATAGTGAAATTAGGAGTTTAGCTAATGTATTAATCTCTCCAAATTATATTAGAAATCTGCAAACTCACTACAGAAAATATCCTTTATCAAACTCAAAGCTCTTTTTTCTGCTTTTGAACAAACAGATGTTTACAACTTCCATATGCCACAGCTTGTGCAACTTGTCACAGACCCTTCTCCAGACTTTGGGTTCTAAATATGTGTCAGTCTCTAATTAAGYATATGACTTCTCTGCTGGTCTGTGAGACCATCTTGTTCTTGTAGTGCTCAATGCAAGTTCATACCTAATTCAAATGGAAAAAGCAAATATGCTTTCCTTCTGTTCCTCCCTGATTTAAAATATGCGGATTTCTCTTCTTGAASATAGCACTGACATTTGGGTTATGTTGTGTTTAGGAAATCCAATATCGTTTATTGCTAAAAAAGAAATGGAGGGTAAGCAATTTAAAGGGCAAAATGTTGCTGACCCATTCTTCATCTGCTATTATTGCTTTTTAATTAATTTCTACAAGAGCTTGATCCTAAACTATTGAAGCTAATGGGAATATTGCCTTTAATGTCTGTAGTAGAAATGAATAATAAGTCTGAGGGAGCAAAGTGTTCTTTAAAATGTTTTGGTGAGTAAAGTAGACTCTTGAATCAGTTTGCTTTTGGCCAAAAATATTTATTATGATCTACAATTATGACTGTTTCCTGTACAACTACATGGAAAGCTAAAGATACCAACAGGAATAGGAAGGTTATGTKCACAGTTAATTTGGGGTTCACATTAGCAGCAATGTTTTGCTGAGTTGTTTTAAATCAAACCCTGTGCAYAAAACAATCACAAATAAATTCACATCCATTGATGTCCAAGATAGATCATCACTCTAGCAATACAGAGACTTCAGGGCATTACTTTGGGGCAGGAGATGGACGGACATAAGTCAGGACAGAAGCATACTGACAACACATTAAAATTTTTCTCAACAAAAAACTCAGGAAACAGCTTATTTTTGCTAGCCTTCTGATTTCTAAGTTTCTCATAATTACAGCATTCAGAATTTCTTAGAATTACAAAAATTTTAGATGAAAAATGAACTGCGGGGGGTCCTTCTTCAGTTGAAAGAGACCTGTTGCCAATGACAGATGAGGTCAGCTACAACTATGTTTAGATGAGTCTTGAAAAACTCCAGGGACTGATTCTCCCATCTGTCAGGACAACAATTTCTATTTCATTACCGTCTTGGTGGTGAGCTTTTTCCTAACGTCCACTTTATACCTCTTGTACCTCCCAAGCAATAATTTGTGTTTACTGCCTCTTGCAGGCTACTATTGGGAAAAGTTTTGATCGAACATCACTGTAGCAACTTTTCAGGTAATAGTAAGCAATTATTAGATCGTCCTGTAGCCTCTCATCTCTTTGTCAGACTAAACAAGACCAGCCCTCTCACCCTGTCTCTATCAGACATGTACTGTAGATTCTGAAATATCTTGCTGCCCTTCCACACGATTCCTTCTGGTTTCTGTTTCTSTTTAACTGGTGGCTTACTACTGAGCCTACTGTTCCTGTGGCAGCCTCACTGTCACTGACTGAAGGACCAGAACTCTAGGTCTAAAGCAACGCAGCCTGTGGTTTGTGCTGTTTGAAATTAGAGCACGTTGTTGGTTCATATTCAGCCTGGCATCCACCAAACCCACCCCTGAATACTAACACCAGCAGCACTATTCAGCCTAATGATTCGCGGACTGTTCTGAAACATGCTGCAAAACCTCCCCGCTTTCGCTTTTCAAACTGTATGAGGTTTCTTTTGTCCTGGTCCTAAAGTTTATGGAGGTCACTCTATTTTTCTTGAGGAATAACTGTATTGTCCCTTTCAAATTACACCCAGTTAAAGGACCACAGACTCAGCTGAGGAAGACAAGGAAATTTTGCAGTTTAACTGCACAGCTGAAACATCTTTAGGGATTTAACTAAAGACTAATTTTCAAAAGACAAATATCATTTGTATTCTGCTGTTAAAATTTCCGCAGATTTTCAGCTTTCTCTACTAACTACTTAGAGCCTTTGAAGAGTGCTCAGCACAAGACCTTTGGAAAGTCCTATTAGCACCTTCTGGAATTTTGAACTCCATTTTTTCCTTTAAAGGCTGACTGCAAAAGTGCTTACTCTCAAAGTCCAGTTGGGAGTTGTGAATCTGAGTAACTCAAACAGTTGCAGAGGGTATATGAGATAAAGTAGTTGTAAAATCAATGAAAATAAAGGACAGTACATTTGTAAAGAATATAACTSGAGAAACTGACAATACAAGAAAGTACAGGAGAGTATTCTATTACAAAATAAAAAATGAAACCCATGGATCTAGGCTTTGTAATTCAGACTATTAAGTGTTCAAAGGAAACAGAGTGTTTAAATGGAAATGAGGTGACTCAGAGTCTTTGACTTGATTTAACTTGCCCTACTAAAGCTAGAGAGAAAAATAAGACCACATTTCAGTGAAAGGAAATATGCCAATTTGAAGCCAAGAACATTTAATAAAACTTCCTGAAAGAAAAATCTATCAGACTGCAGGAAAAAACCCTCCCAAAGGTAATAAATGCCAGAAACCCCAGTACAAGGAACATTTTAACTGATCTTAAATGGATCAAAACATTTGTGAATGAACAATAAGGATCAATCCTGAATGGACAGAGAAGCAGACAAAATAACCTAATAGGTTTTTTCTTTCTTTAACTTCTGTGAATTTATGACAAATTAAATAAGCATTGGGATATGGTGCCAGTACTGAGGAAATARCATGAAGGGAACAAGATACTAACCTTGAAAAGAGAGAACAGAGAAAAGAATAGCCTAGCTAGTTTGCAAATATAAAGTTTTGACAACTAGTGTGGGCCAAGCTTGTTATAGGAGAAAATAGCAGTGAATATTCATATCAGGCATGAGCAGATATGGGATAAATATTTTCAAAAACATTATGCACTTTCACTAGAGAAGTGGGGCATCATTATGGAATTTGTATGACATGAAGTGATTTACACTAGATAAAATGCTACTTTATGGGAAGTAGAGCTTAAAAGAAGTTTTGCAAACAGCATTTGTTTTGGGGTTTTTTATGTGAAAATTAAATTTATGATGTACTGCTATTTAAATTCATATATCATTTCTCTGAAGTATCCTGAATTAACTATGACTTAACTATGAAAAAGTTTTAGTGAGGTCATAACCACCAGGTAAAAAGAATACTCTGTACTGTTTTATTAAAGATAGATTTAAGCCCRAAGCTCTGGAAAGCTATGGAAATTATTTAAGAAACAGTAGGAMGCAAAGGAAGCAAAAAGGAAAGATAAAGCTTTACAAGATCTTTTTCTCTATTCCAGGCAGTAGGGCAAAGAAGGACTGCAATTTCTGAATATGTAACTTCAGAATGTTCTGAATACAAGAAAATACAAGAATCTTTCCGTCACTACAGACCAATAGTTTTACAGTCCTGAATTCTTGTGCCAGTAGCTTATATCTRATGTTTCATAATTAAATAAAAAACKAATTAGCTAGGTTATTCCAAACCTAGAATATRCATAAGATTCTCCACAGTGATGAGAATGTATCCAGTCTATACTCTTCCAGTAAATAACTATTTATTTATAAAGTTACATAATTTTTTTTCAAATGATTTKTTTGTTTGTTTGTTTTGGAGGGGRTAGTTATGGGTTTTCGTTTAGTTGGTTGGTTGGTTTGGTTTTAATTTTCCTGGCTATGTTTTGCTTGGAATAAGGAGTATTGCAAAGTAATTGTTGACACAGGACTGTCACTGTTTCACATAAACACTGGCCAGAAGACTATTTTAGTTTTAAAATTCATAATCTGTTTCAGGAGTTCCATATAATTCAGGAYATTAAAAAGAAATCTTAGCAAATATTGACAGTGCTGTTGTCTGCTGCCTTGGGAAACAAGAGATACSGATTCTACAGAAGCATATCTAAATTTCTTAAATAATCCAAATAAAGTATTTGTAAAGTACTGCAGTGTCTACAAAGAAGTATTACTGTCAACTCTGTTTGGAATTCAATACCTGTGTCCAGCTTGTAGCCAACAAAGAACATACTTAAAATTTCAGCTTTATGTTTCGATGCTATGTCATGGTTTGTTGCACATTTGATAGGATGAACCACAGTCAGGTTATTAAGTGTCATATGTCACGAATCTGAAGGCATCAGAAAAACAAGTGCTGTACCTGCTTTCTCCAAAATACATAATCCATTCAAGAAAGTATTTGAAATCAGCCATAAACAGTTTATATCCCTGAGAAACAGCAGGAGTTTTTGAGATTATGTGGACAGGCACTGCAGAAAACCTGAGACACTTGGAAAGATTTACACAGAAATGTAAATCGTGAATAATAGGACATTCAAAATTAGACTGCTGAAGTTCTGAAACTGGATTTCTACTTCCTYATTGCAAGTCCTTCTCTCTTCTGCTGCTTATTTGCAAGACAATCTATTGCTCACAGGTTTTTTGGGACAACGTAAGGTCCTGACAGTATTAAAAGGATGCAGCACAAAGTGGAACAGCAGAAATCTCCTATCTGAACATGTCTCTTAAATAAGTCTTACAGTGGACATCACTAATTCTCGGCAGTACAGAGGGACACAGTCGCAGAGCTACACAATCAGTGGACTGTACCCAGCTGGTTAATTGAAAAGTGGTGTGTATGTTCATATTATTTGATTACAAAAATGACAGATTAGAAACCTAAATCTACACTGAAGAAACATTTAGAAAACCTGCTTATTCACGGTCCTTATGTTTAGAGTAACATTCTAGCAATACATGCTCCAGCAGCAGTCTCTTTACTGTGCAGTTTTTTGCTCACTTTCCTTGGTAATGACATCATACATCCTTAAATTACAGTATCTGCTTCTCAAATGAGAGCTCTGCTTCTTCCCCACATGGCTGAGCAATACAGAACTTAGGTTTTTTTCACGTACAAAGTCACAGCAGATATGCTGTTGTTTTAACTGAAGTGACAAAAATAAAATGATCTAAACTGCTCTAATTTCTTCATTCTTTCCCTTTTGTCACTAAACTTCAAAAGTGAATTTACAAAGTACTGCACTGCATTTTTAATGTGCACTTCAAATTCTATAAAGTTGTTCAGCTAAAGCCTTTCCAGATTCTTTTAAKAGAGACTGTATCTCAAGGTGTATGTTGACGTCTAGCGTTTTTTCTCAATGACATCTTCTAGACATTGTACAATGGGGATTACCAGACCAGTATTCTTCGGTTTACAACCTGCAATTAAAACACATGCTTCAAGATTTCACCTCTGAGTCAGAAAACATGTTGATTTAAATGCCTAAATCCTTTCAAAACGTACCTGAAACATGATTCACTTCATTAGCCTGATTTATTTTAGTGCTAYAGCCATGTACGAATAAAGATCAGGTAAAAGACATATTGTACATAATCACCCTTTCACTAGTGACTCTGCATAAATCTACAARTGAATATCATTACCTGGCAACTAGCAGAGACTGGACAATCTGGTGAGTTTCTTCATTATATTTTTACAGTGATTTCTGTCAATAAGGTTCTTTGAGAGCCCTCCCAACAAAAAAACCCCCTAGGTACCAGAGACAATTCCAGCACAACAGCTCTGCCTCTCTTCTCTTGAAGAATTCTCACAGAGGGGAATGGAAATAAGCTAAAGATAATGAGAGATGCAAGTACCTCTGCAGTTCTCTGAAAATTCAAGGCACCTCTATGCAGTCCTTTCATGTATTCAGGAATGGACTTAATTTAGGAATGGACTTAATTCAGGAAGATTGAACAGTACCAGTCTATGTCTTCAGCCTCTATATATCTATGAAAATGACTAGACCATGAAAAAAGTTCTCTTCAAATGATAAGTTAATTCAGGTAAATTTTCTTCTCTGCAGAATGGTCATTTTCTCCTATTTACCTAAAAAGTAAAATGTAGCCAGTTCTGTAGTATATGACAGCAGTTGTAAGAATTAATAGGCTTTCAAAGATTTTCAGTGGCTGATAGCCCTTCAAAATTTAATCTTCAAATCAGTCTGCAAAATTAGCTGTTCAAAGTCAGCTATTAAACTATATCCATGCAGTGAACTGTCTAATAAAATTCTATTTATTTTTGGGTTTAGCCTTATGTCTGATTAGTGGTATTGTCTAAAGAACTCCTTCTCAATACCAGTGTGGGTAAAATATCAATTACTGAAACATGCACTGCAAAAAGGTTTTTGAGGTATGAAATTGTCTCTGTATTCTAGAGAGCAGTGGGAGTTGCTCCAGATTAAAATACTGAAAAAGAAGAAATCCTGAAATAAGATGGCAGCACTTCTCAAAGTAAATCCAAACAAGAAACTTCTTCCTTCTGTTAGCTAGAGGAATAAATAATTTCTCTTTCAGCATCTGCTACAAGGAAAAAAAACCTTAATATTTAAATTTGGGGAAATTATATTAAAAAATAAAAGGCAATTTACTAACTTTGAAGTTTGTGAAGAGATGCTTTGAGGATGAGAGATGTTTTACAGCACATCTTTTCTCCTGATAAGCAGTCATTTACAACGATGTAGACACTGCAGTTCTGATTTTTTTAGCAGTTTGTAACTGCCCTGGATAGTGTAAAATCATGACCCAAGCTGTAAAATAGTGAACAGTTGGATCCAGTCAGGATTTTTAAGATTAAGTAAAACACATGACTGTTAAATGTCCAATACACCAGGTTTTAAACTTCTTGCAAACCAACATTTCCGTCAGCATAGACTTGTAAAAGCAKAGTAATCAAGGTTAGACCTTGYCAGACTACTAGTAGGCAACAGGAAACTGTTTACTGCTGTACTCACAAAGCGGCTATACAGTGCCATAAACGACCTATACGCCTTTAAATTTGAGCCTCATGCATTTACCTGATTTATCCATTCATCAGTTTGCTGTGTCACCCTGTCCTTCATCAGTTTGTGTCATCAATAGATTAAATACAGTTATTTGACTATGAATAAATTGGGTGTTAACCTCCTCCCACAGTGAAATACTCTGGAAAAGTTGYCACAGAAAGTAATCCCTAATGTGACCTTAAGCTCTTCCTTCTTGTTAATTTTAATTAACTAACATGCCAATCAGATTTTTAGTGCATTTTTTTTACCTAGYCATTATCACTGGTTTTGTAGATCTTTATCTTAATCTATGTATTGGTACCTTTGCCCAGCTCCTTCTGTGTATGTGGATGTGCATTTTCATATTGGGTTACTCAGGTAATTTGCAAAATTGTGGAAGATCAACAATGCCATCTGCAGGTATAACTCCTGATCTGGAGACACACTTGCTTTAGATTTTTTGTTTTCCTTTCTCAGATTAGGCTATTTTTTTCTAGAGTGAAGTTAAAGATGACCAAGACTGTGTAGGTCTGTTTTGCCAGACAGCACCTAGACATAAAGATTTTGGCTTTGGTTTGTATATTATTAATGTATACAAGAGATTGAATGGAGGGGGGTTTTAGMCTTCTTCAAGCTGCTCAAAGATATTCAAGCTGCAAAGTAGAACTGGAAAACCTGTTAAAAGAATATCTTTCCAGCTTCCTAATATTTTGGGGTTTCCAGCAAGTTTGTGAATAGAGGCAGGACTGCTTTTTTCATGATCTGTCACATTCTCTTAGTTTCAAGTGGAGCTAGTAGCAAACCCTAGAAGGATGCGTATGCTGTGGTTACTCCCTGTTTCCTGTATTTTCTTTTTTTTCCTGACCTCTCTTCCATACAGAATTTCAGGCATAGAGGGTGAGGTATAAATGTCACAGAGAACAATAACTGATGTGACAGACTGAGTGGATTACCCATAATGTACAATTCAGAGTATTTCACCTCTTTATTCCAATGTCGTTTTTTAGTAAAAGTTACTCTTTCCCTCCTTATTGAAGACAAAGATTCACAATAAAGGGAAATTTAAAACTGCGAGGAAATATGTACATTAGTCTTATAAGTGATGAGCTTCCTATAAACATCCTATGAAATGAAACTAACTCCTACGATCACTAAAGTGAAAGAAATTCACCAGTTTTATTTTAATTTTTTTTTTTTCATCTAGGTCAGCATGTTACTAGAATGAAGAAAAGCTTATGGTCAGAGACCAGAAACTTCTGAATATTCTTCTGATTCTTTAACTGAATCAGTGGTTCTGGGCAAAAGCAAAGGKTTTTGTGCTCACTTTCTACATCTGCAAAATTAGAATACTAATGCTTACCTCTCACAAGGGAATTGTGAGCTTTTGATTAGATAATGCTAGTAAGCTGTTCTGAGTCTGTAAGTAGCAAAAAAATATTCCTAAAACAGTACTCAGTTATAAGTATATTTCTTACAGAATGTAAAATTTATACTCCTTTAGAAAGATTCCAAGATCAAGTATTTTCCTGAGTGAAACCAATTTAGTTTTCTCATTAAGCCAAATCAACTGAAAGGTTTGGTTCAGAAAGGAGACATTTAACTTGGTGCAATYCATTCAGGAATCTGTTCAAAATCTAACAAAGGCAATGTGATCCTTTCAAAAGAACTTACTCCCCCCCTCTCCCCAGTTTATGAATATTGTTGAAATCTCATTGTGAGTGATTTATTTCAAGGTCCCCCAAAAATTAACTTTGCATAAATTCCTAAAATTATTAATTTTGGAATTATTAAGAATGGATGTTTTATATGAAATTATTTTAAAAAGAAGAAGAGTCCGATAATATTTCACAACTTTACTTAAATGTGTTCACAACTTTACTTAAATGTGTTTTGTGATACAGGAAAACATTTCAGGACGGTCAAACAGATAAATATACTGAAAATCATAAGCTGCTTTGTCTGGCTTCAACAAACTGCATCAGATTTTAAAATATTTACAATATATTTCTTAGCTAGTAATGAATTTTTATAAATGTACTCTTATTCTTAATTTGGCCTCTCCACTTTTAGAGGCCATCACCCGCAGCTGATGGCCAGATGCACTCATAAGCAGGTTTGTCCCACAGTATGACAGTGCATAATTTTTTATAACACCAGCTTTCCTGTCTCTCTATGTCTCTCCCCCCATCCCCCYGTCTTTTGTATTTAGTGAATTTACCTTGGATTACATTCTGAAATAGATTTTACAAGTGTCCAATGAACTGGTTGAATGATAACAACTCTGTTGACCTTGTAAGCATAAATGTGAAATTCAGTGCTGCACCTCTAACAGGCATGAATGAACCAGCAGATGCAGCAGAAGTGTGAAGGGGTTGATTAGCTCAAAGGTACCTTTGAGACCACCAAAAACAAACTGCTGTAAAGGACAATTAGCATTGCAATGCCTTTCCTGAATTTTCCTATGGATCAGAAGGCTGTACTGAATTTCAATAATGCTTCGTATCCCAAGATATTCCATGCCTGTGAGGAAGTGCTTTACATACATCTCCTACATCCCACCTACTGAGAAAATCCTTCATCACTGAGCTGTTTTGAAATCTTTTTCCGTCCTCTCCAAATCACTGTATCACAAAATGTACCACCTGTGCACAGAAAAAAACCCGAAACTAATAGCTTACCTTTCCTTTCCTTGGTTCTGATTAAAAGTAAATTAGACAGAAAACAAGGTAAATATGTTTTTTTCTGTGCCCATGTTGGTCCATATAACACAGAGGTAAACAGAAAGAAGTTCCTTGATATTTCTGTACTTTGGTAATACCTGCAGTTGTTTGTGACCTTCACATAAATGCTGTTGCTCAGGAAAACTAAAAGGTGCTTGCATTGCCAGATGATTTGTTTAAGGTGCTATGATTCAGATAAAATAGTGAGTGAGACAGGTGCAATTTTAGAAGCTTATCAAAATTTCTTTGAGCTGATTTACATTTTGCTAGTGTTAATATCTGGCGTCCTGCCTCAGGGTTTAAAGCCTCAGGTTAAATTGACTGTTTGAAGAGAACTTACACCAGTTTTTCTCTTTACTTCTTATATATTAATCTTCTCATCACTCCCCTCCAACCAAATACGATTTCTTGTACATAGCTTGGAATATTGCCCTCGTTGGATGCACCAGTACTGCTGAATACCTCAACCAGCTTTGTGATAGATCAGTGCACAGCAGGGTGCTTTCCATATTCCTGAGGATGAAATATACATAAAAACTGAAATCCAGTGTTTGAGAAAAATAGTTTGACTATCCCATTATAGATAACATACTCTGAATTCTACCTTTGAAGGAGTTATATTCCAGTTGGATAATACCTCAGCTTTAGTCCACTTCAGTAAAATATTGACTTGCTCATTTACCTAACATTTGGTAATATCTTTCACATTAACAAGGAATTCTCACGGCAATTATTGTCATAGGAAAGAATATTATTCCACAGATTAAAAAAAATATTTTATTCATTTGCAATCTGATTTAAAAATTCTCTTTAAATCTCAACCCTAGTACCTATATATTTCTCCTAGATGTATAATTATCCATTTGGAGGGAAAATGAGAAAGATTAAATAAGACTTAGCTCAATACCTGTCTTAACCTGCTTAACTGACAATTACAAAGATAAGCTTCAYGCTACACATAGCTTTTCTCACTTTAAGAGATATAAGGGTTATTATTAGTGTCATTATTATTGGTGTCATTATTATTAACTGTAGCCACTAKATACTACCATTATTTTACTCTTTTGTCTTCTTTATGGATTTATACCTATTAAGCTTCATTGACTCCTCCCTCTCTCCCTTAAATGTAATGCTCTAAAGGCAAGAGTGAGCCTACCTACAATTCTGGGTTAATAAGCCAGGACTTTAGCACTTAAAATAGCATTGCAGAAAGCCTCATTATCTTCTACATACTAATCCATCCTCCTGCCAATCTTCCTCAATCAATCTGAAAAAACCATGATTTCTAGCTGAATTTTTTCAAAGCAGTTTTTGRGTTGTTAAAGAAAGGGCATAGTTTCTGACATAGATTGTGCTTCTGCACTCCTTGCATGTTCAACTTACCTTTGTCTACAATGGACCCAGATCTGTTAAATCGAGTTGGATGGAGTGTATTGGTGCTAATAGGATATTGCTTGTTACAGAAAGCATTTTACCTGTATGCAAGCAGCAGAAAGCAGAAAAGCAGGAAACTTCTAACCCACTTGTATTGCAAACTCTGCTTTTATGCAGAGTATGGAAAAAAAATCCCAACTCTATATAAATAAACACACCTTCTCGCATTTGAGATCAAAATAATTTTTAAACTAACCRAATATGTGGAAAACTAGATTACCTCAGTCTTCAGTTCTTTCTTTAACTCATATGTCAAACAGAAGGCCTGGTTTCCTATTAACTGCCTTGAACACGTTTTAAGATAGCACAGCAGTGCAAGTCAGAGGGAATCAGCCATGAAGCAGAGCTAGACTTACACAGAATTATTGTTATCTGAAGGAAAGATGGGAAGTTTAWAAGTGTTTCTTTCACCTTTTCTTCAATTTTTTTTGTTTCTCTGGTGTCATGAAATAGCTGGRGAAACGGAGGAACACTTTTCAGCAATGTTTCTACACTTGTTTTTCAGCTAGTGCAAAACCATAATTTTATTTTTCAGTAAAACTTCWTTGCACTTTGCAGAAACAAAATGTGTGAATCATAGCAGATGAAGGAGATGCTGATTAAAGCATAAATTTTACTTGCTGCAACATTTTTTTTTCTTTGCAGACTGGTTCTTATCTTTGTCATCGTCAAATTCTGACTCAYACTGAGAAAAGCTTGAAAGAAAGGTGTATACATGTAGGTGTCTTAACATCCGGAGTAAAGCACACAATAAAACATAATTCCAAAAGGCAAAGACATTGTCTTTTGTCCACAAGGGACCAAATTCCACAGATCTCTTTCATGAAGCCCAAACTGACCATATTGCATGTTCACAAAAGCTGTGGAAGCCTGATAATTCAGAGAGACCCACTGTGCATGGACAATTCATCTGTGAAAAGACAGTAATTCTAACATGTCCCAGATGCATTGATTTCACTGTGAATACACAGAATGATTACCATGTCAATATGGTTTGACTATTATTCATCAGTTTATAAATATGATAAAAATTGGTCTGTATACACACTAAACTGTCTAGGATTTCTGGGTACTGGTCTTTCAGAGGGTAAAAGAGAGGAAGGAAAGGGAAACAAGTATTTCCTTAAATAAGTCCATGTATTGTTTACCTAAAGTTCTGTTAGGAATTCACTGATATTACGCAGATCATTAMATCTGAAATAGAACCCCAAGTTACTTTTGCAACTATTAGGGGAAAATAGGCACCACTGAAGCACAAAATGTATTGTTTTAAAGTAGATATCTAAGATACACTGATTGAATTGAACTGAAAAAAAACCCCAAACCAACCCAACAAACAAAACTCCCCCAAAGAAACAACAAAACCCCAAAGCACAATTCAAAATTACTCCTGATTGAAAAAAAAACAAAAGGTATTTCGATCAGACAGAGATGCCCACATTGAAATGTCTACAGCTAGATAAGAAGTATCCCACTGAAATTGTGTAATGATTGTTCTTAGTTTTCAAAGCCTTAGTGCCTTACAGGTTTTGCACAGTCATGCACTGTCTGTTGCCTGAAATGATAAATATTAGTGGTTATACTCCTTATAATYAGCAAACATGCTGGGTAATTTTCCATAGTCATAACCTGTTACAGATTCAGTCATAAATCTAAAGTAACATAAAGCACAGGTATATGAGGAATAGCAGTAAATAGGGGAGCAAGAGTCAAAATATATTTTAATGCTTCAGTATTTTGTATTCTGTAATATTATTTCAAATCTCTGCTTTACTTTCATCAGGCATGTATTTYGTATATTAGTAGAACACTTAGTTTTAGTTTGCTTCAATATAAATCAGATTTCTTATTCTTATAAAATACTGGTATTTTCCTACGCTAGTATGTTAGACAAAAAACTATTTTTAATTTTTCTGAAGCAGTCAATTTGCCTGTTGCTGAAGCTAACAGGATAATCAATCCAGCAGYCTCACAGGAGAATTTTGGAACTGAGCATCAAGCTTGTCACTGTAAAACTAGAGGTCAAGTTTTACCCTGAACTACAGGCAACCACATTTTCATCAGAGAGCTTACACTCATGCACTCAGCAGCAGGGACTGTAAGAACACTTGACTTTCTAAAGGTCACACTTTAAATCCAACAATGAATTTCAGATTTTGTGACACTTGATACTGCAGTGCCAGAAAGCCAAGCACCAAGATTCATCACCCTGACTTTCTAATTCCTTCTGCTGAAAGCAGATGTAGAGGTTCAAGGTGGGTGTGATGCAGCTAATTTAGTGGTTTAGGTAAGTGGTCCCTACTCCTAACACACCTGCTCATTTTCTGACTCAAAAAACAAAGCTAGTGAAAGAGGAACAGAGTATGAGCAACCTTCATGTTGCCCTGAAAAATACATAAAGTACAATCAGCTCTAGGGAACAGATAACTTGTTTAGTGGTTTTCCTGAGGGGAAGAGGAGGGGCAGGCATTGTGCTCCTCTTTCTTGTGACCAGACACAGGACCTAAGGGACTGGTCTGAAGTTGTGTCAGGGGAGGTTTAGGTTRGATATCAGGAAAAGGTTCTTCACCCAGAGKGTGGTTGGGCACTGGAACAGGCTCCCCAGGGAAGCGGTCACAGCACCAACGCTGACAGAGTTCAAGAAGCATTTGGACAATGCTCTCAGGCACATGGTGTGATTCTTGGAGTGTCCTGTGCAGGGCAAGGACTTCAGTGATGTTCGCGGGTACCTTCTGACTCAGCATACTCCATAATACTATGATTATTTTATTATTTCTTTTTTTGTTGTTTTTTTTGGTAAAAAACAATATTGTATTTTGAAAGGTGGAACAAAGGGAAGGAATTTGGGAAAGTTTAATATAATTTGACAAATTTAATAATTTCAATCAATCTCCTGAATTCAGGGCAATAAGTTCCATTTCACATACCTGATTCTAATGGGAGATGAAAACTTTTCTGTGTGACCTGTAAATGTTATCGCAAACAGTAACAGTATTTGACAAATGGTTTAATCACTACAGTGTAGATCAACACATTTTTCTTTGCTGTAATAAAGTGTCTCTTCTTAGAAAGCATATGGATTTATATTTTTCTAAATTTATATAAAATCTCATATACGTGCTAACCTTGTTTTACTCTAAAAAAGCTGAAATGTTTCACAAGACAAATATCTGTACTTCTCCTAACAGGTCACACATTATTTTCGAGGGTTTAGTAATTTGCAGTTTCTTGTCTCTTTTGGGACAGCTGTCATGTTTAAACACAAGTTCAGCCTCCCTTCCATCAAAAAGATACACAAGAGAATCAATATCAAAAGCCAGTCAATTACAAAAAGACTTATATAAAACTTAGTAGCAGACTTTCTCAGGTGACAATTGATACAGCAACTGTATGTGCCTCTCAAAGTGCACCCATGCCTAATTATGAACATTCCCACGGCAGCATAAATACATTACAAGGAAAAGGAAAACACACTTTCTGAAAAAGTCAATTTCAATAATTAAAACATGAACTCTGCTAGGACTTCTCATATTCGTCATTTCAGTCCTCAGGCCATTTAGCAACAGCTGGTGAAACTGCTAATACACCATAATTGGAACTGAGTGCTGATGCACCCTTCTGTGTGAGCTTGAGGGAAGATACCTTATATGKTTGTTTTCTGGTGTATTGATATTTTAAAAATCAGAATTTTTTTGTTTGTTTGATTCAGGTGAAGCAAATATTAAGTAAAAAAATCAAGTTGTGCTAATTATCCTGGCAAGTGTCTAGATTTTTATCATAGAATCACAGAATCATAGAATAGTTTGGGTTGGAAGGGACCTGAAGAAACGTCTAATTCCAAACCCCCTGCCACAGGCAGGGATACCTTCCACTAGATGAGGTTGCTCAAAGCCCCATCCAACCTGGCTTTGAACATTTCCAGGGATGAGGCATCTACAACTTCTCAGAGAAACATGTTCCCTGTCTCACCACCCTCACAGTAAATAATTTCTTTCCAGTATCTGATCTACATCTACCTTCTTTTAGTTTAAAGCCACTACCCCTTTTCTATCACTACATGCCCTTTTTAGAAGTCCCTTTCCAGCTTTCTTGTAGGCCCACTTTAGGTACTGGAAAGCTGCTATAAGGTCTTTCCAGAGCCTTCTCTTCTCCTGACTGAACAACTCCAACTCTCTCAGTCTGTCTCCATAGGAGAGGTGCTCCAGCCCTTTGGTCTTCATGGCCTCCTCTGGACCTGCTCTGGCATGTCCAGGTCCTTCTTTTGCTAGAGGCCCCAGACCTGGACACAGTGTTGCAGGTGGGGTCTCATATAAGGGAGATAGAGGGGGATGATCACCTCCCTTGATCTGCTGGTCATGTTGTTTTTGATACAACCCGGGATATGGTTTGCTTTCTGGGCTTCAATGAATTTTCAGAAATTAAATTAAATTAAATTAAATTGTTTCATAGAATCACTCAGTGATTTGGCTCAGAAGGGATCTTAAAGATCCTCTAGTTTCAACCCCCCGGCAATTGACAGGGACACCTTCCTCCAGACCAGGTGGCTCAAAGCCCCATGCAGCCTGGTCATTGTTAATTTATTTTCAAAAATCTGAAAATAATATGCCATAAAGATTTTTTTCTTTTTATTCCACAACAATTAAATTAAAATGTATGGGTTTTTTGTATCATCAAACTTTCTAATTAAACTGACAATAACATTCTTGTCTTACTTTGATAACGAAGTTATAATGATCAGATATAATTTTATGGACTGGAATTCTTCAGCACCATCCATTAGTACTTCCTCTTTTGTTTCTTTTTATTTTTTGACTCTGACTCTAGTATATCTGACAACCCTTTCTAAATTACAGTTTGCATTTCAAGCAATTTCCTCATATTTCAAAGTCCTCTGCAATTAATGCATACTGGGAATTTCTTCATCTATTTGTGTTTATTTGTGAAGTATGTTGGATTTCACTTATAACCCAACATGACCTGTGCAAATACTACCCGAATAAGTTTCATAAAATTTAATCTTACCTTGAAGGCTAACATTTGCACTGGAAAATTATTATGATTTGCATTTATAGGAGGATTGATGCTTTCTTACCAGAAACCAAAACATCTAAACTTTTAGAAATACATCCACATACCTATTAATACATATGTAGAGAGAGTACAGGAATGTATGAAAAGAGCATAAACAGCATATTTTATCTTTTTTTTAAAATGTATAATGATGCAAAGGAGAATGTATAAACATAATAGAAATTGATTTTACATAGCTGCTTTCTGAATAAATTTAAACACATTTTTCATAGTCTTCTAGTTTGTTAAGAAACTAAAACTCAAATAAGCTTAATAAAAAGTATAACAGGGAATATTTAATGTAGCATTTAGCTAGAACTGAAAATATCATTGAATAAAAGAAGAAATCACAGAATTATGTACGTTTCACTAAATCATCCATAGAAGTAGCAATATTTTTAGGGAATGTCTAAAACTATTGAATGACCTTCACTTGATTTGAGGTTTTAAACTCACATCATGGCAAGACATTTGCCTTGGTACAATTACATTATGAACTGTATCTGGATTATATTCACTTTCTTTACTTTTCATTATTCTCTTGTACAGAACCTCTAGCTTTCATTATGTGGATTCCAGATAAATCCAAGGTCAAATTTACATTACAAGAGCTTCACTGAAAGGTTATGTAGCTATGTAATATTTTGCCACCTATCTTTTGAATCTGTTTGGAATCCAAAAGGAATCATGAAGTATGGCAAACAGATAAGATGTATTTCAGGCATTTGTTTTCAAATTTGAATGTAAATAGAAATTCAAAAGGAAAATATGCACATGGAAGGCAGGTTATCTGGAAAAAAGGTTTACTACTCAATCTCTGAATCTTGCAAAGATTTTGATCAGCATAATGTATGACTGGAAAAACCTTTATAAACTTCAATAATCCAAGCATTTGGGTTTCTAAAATTAGTTCAACATGGAAGACTGTTTTTAGGGCTCCATCCTTCCAAATTTCCCTTTTGCTATCAAATGACTTGACACTGATTAGGAAATTCATTAATCTAGTTTTTACTTTGGGAACTATTAAGAGATGTAGATATTTGTAGTTGATTTCATGTTTGAAAATTAGAAGCCTCCCACAAACACCCCTCAGGAATTCATATATAGTGTTTTTGAATGCCTACACATCACTCAGAAGAAATTGGATAGTTAAGAAAATAAATTACAACAAATCACTTATTGGGTAGATGCTGGTTTATCGACATTTCTTCACAATGAGATCAGTTATAAGTCTTCTACTTAGATCTTAGTTCAGAACTATTAGTTCAGTATTTATAAACAATCATATGAGAAATAAACAACAAAGAAACAGCAGTTTTTTGACAACATCCTCCTATGTAAGCACAGCAGAATGCTTACTAGACTTACAACACTGACAGAAACTGACATAGAACATCAAAGGAAAGGTTCAAAGTGTTTGACTTTCTAAATTAATTTTCAGTCCTTTGACTTTAAATCGGATTAAACACATTGATCTTACAGCTTTTATTTAAAATATTAATATTAATTTCTATCTATTTTTCCTTCATTTTAATATCTGTCATCTGTTGGTGATTGAATGTGAAAAGAACAGTAATATGCCATCTCTTTTTACTACAAAGTGAAAAACTAATGTTTCTGACAATGGTGCTAAATACTAACTTGCAAACATACTAGCTGGGATTTCTGGCAATGCTTGACTGAGGAACAGTTTACAATTCCTTATTAACAAATTTTACGCATACTGGAAATAAGGTTTCATTATCAAAGTAATTTTTATTTGTGTTAACAGCAGTCAGAAAGACAAGGTTGCATCTCCACCAGACTGTAGTGTGACGTCTTGCAAATCAAGTCACTGCTCCACAACACATATCATTTCTAAAAGAGGGATATTACTAACTCCCTTCCTTTCAGAACAGCTGCATATTGTATTGAATTCTTGTTTGATTTCTTCACTGCTCCAAAATTAATTTTCCTTTCCTTTCCTTTCCTTTCCTTTCCTTTCCTTTCCTTTCCTTTCCTTTCCTTTCCTTTCCTTTCCTTTCCTTTCCTTTCCTTTCCTTTCC
>JACAXG010000086.1:3198323-3304842 GCA_018881555.1 Amblyornis subalaris | reverse complement strand
AGAAAGAAAGAAAGAAAGAAAAAAGAAAGAAAGAAAAAGAAAGAAAAAGAAAGAAAAAGAAAGAGTACAATAAATCAAACAACTTTGTGAAGTAAAGGTTTCTAAAACCACTCACTGGAGAAATATAATTTTATGTGGTTAACTGAAACTCATTTTGTGCACAGAGATGACAATGGATGCAAAATTTTACAAAGAAGAAATATTCCACTGGACACAAAAAATGGGTATTCTTTTATTGGTAAATTACATTACTCTGATTTTCTTTCATAAGGTACAGTGAAAAATTGCTACTGTGTTGCTGTACAAATTTTTTTTTCTCAATCAATGTAGCAGGTTGAAATAGGTTCACAGAATTAGAAAAGGGCATCTCTACCTCATTGTGATGGTTATGGTATTTGTGCAGTGCTTGGTGCTTTGTTAATGGAGGTTAATGAAAGCTGTGCAGATAACTCAAATGACATGCATTTTTCAATCCATTTCCAGGAGAATCTCACTGCTGATACTATGGAATATTTTTGACTGCTATGCCTTGTTATCATTAGATAAATTCAATTCATTGCATGTTATTTACAGACTTTCTACTCATATGAGAAACTGAAGCACAGAAGAGTTTATCTTGGGACTTAATTCAAATGTATTCTGACTCCCTTCTGTTTCCATCAAGTTTAGATGATAGAGTTAAAATCACTTGACATCTCAGCGAATTAATCCTTTTAAGTTCCTTGTTGGAGTATGAAACGTTATAACTCTTACAGTCAGACAATCAGCCTCAGTGCTGCAAGAGCACTGGAAGACTTTGGGCTCTCTTCTAGKGCTTTAAATGGACAAAGCAACATCGTTTTCTGGGACTTTAGTATGTATTTCCAGCAGAATGAGGACCATGGAAGATCTGTCTGCTCAGTCCCACAGAAAGAAACTCAGATCAAGAAAGAGGAAAGAGCTAATGTGCACTCAAAATGAGAATCCATTCATTTTCTGTGAAAGACAATATGTTTAAGAAACAATAAGGGGAATTACATTTTTGCTGCTTCTTCTTGTTTCAYCACCTGTGGCCTGTAGTCTGTAGCAGATTTATATGCATACTTAACATTTCTCATAAAGTAATAAATTCTCTAACTGACCTCCATTAAAAGAAAAGATGAATAAATTATTCCTGTCTTTATTATATTACTAAGAGAATATGAATAAAAATAGTAAATAAACTCCTCAGGTGAATATTTTTTGCTTTCGCTCTAGAGTCTGATAAATATTGCATTAAAATATTACAGTAGACCTAGAATGAGTATCCTAACCATGGAACCTTAATGGTCTTAGTTCATGGTATGTTAGACCTCCCTACTGTGATGAACAACTCTTATGTTGAAATAATAGTCAGCTCCATTAAAATGGTGCTGAGTAAGTCCCCATTCCAATTATGTTGTTGCAGATGAAGAGGGAGCTTGTGGCATCTAAAAGTCTCAAAAAAAATCTTCATGAATGTAATTTGTGTGAATCGCATTACTTCACTTTATTGATTTCTAATGTAGCATTAAATCAACACATTTAACCTGATTAGTCCCTTTCCTCTCAGAGGAATCCACCCCTTGATGGGATGTATACTGAACTCTCCTCAGTACCTTGACATCCGTCTACCATTCCAGAAAAAAAAGAAACAAAAAAATATCCCACATAGATTTCATTTTTGTTATCACTTGCAAATTTATTGGAACAGATTTAAACACTTTAAATAAAATGTACTTCATTGCAAAAGTTGTTATTTTCAAACTGAAATGTTTCCCGGAGGCAAGAGGTATCTACTGGAAGCAATGCTGTTGACCCGTTTTCTGAACCAAGCTTTAGTGACCATCTAGCAAGTGAATCCAGCTGATCAGCACTTCACTGTGTATATTTCCTTTCTATAGAAAGCTATCTGAACATGCAAAAATGTCTTTCCTTCCTTGCCTCTGAAACTTCTAAGTTCCTCTTCTTAGCAATTGTCTTCTGTTTGCACAGATTATCTTGTCTCGAGGCAGGAGTGCTGTCTCTATTGCAGCAGTGTTCTGTAAAATGTGACAAAAAACCTTTTTGCTACCTACCTCCAAGAGGGTGCAGCAAAATGCTATGAAAAAAGGAACTTTTTACATCATTGCAGTTAAGTCCCAGATGACCCATCCTAAAAGAAGGGTCACCTGTGGTTGCCAGTGCCTTCTCAGATGCAAAATTCCCTCTCAGACTGGAACTCTATGTGCATGAGTATTACTTCATGACTGGTTATTGGTGACCCAGCTGTAGCTCTCTGGGCTAATACAGACTTTTGAAATGGAGGGCTGAAGTCATTATTATGTTTGTCATATATCTTTGAAATATAATAGACCCTAAACAATTCAGAAGTGCTAAGCCCTCTCAGTTTCAAATGAGAACAGAGTTTGTGGCTGCTGTCTACTCCAGACTCTGCTTTCTTATAGTAAGCCTCAAGGAAACAAAACGTCTCATCCTTGCCAAACCTTTTGCATCTAGGAGTGCATATGGCAATGTGAAGAGATTTATATAAAACAAGTAAAACAGTCTTGGAGTTCTCTGGTTTTAACTCTTGCCTGGAGGTCTTCCTTGAGTGACAAGGGCAATGCATTAATGAGGAGGAAATGAAAATGAAAAAAACTGAGGAAGTGAAATGCTTGTTTTCCTTCACTAATAGGATTGGCTATTAATAAGAGACAATTAGTAAATGAATGCTTGCTACCTCCTTTCACAATCAGCAGCAAACATAAAAATGGGAGAAACACTGAAGCTAATAATAGAATTGGATGCATAAATAACTGCATCATTCTAGATTAAATCACARAAACAAGCAAGAAAGACAGAAATTGTTGCAAGGAAGGTCAATGCAATGAGACACTTAAGTGCAAAGACAGCCCAGAAATTTCCTTTAGTGTTTTCCTTTAGAGGACTTTGTATCAAGTGTAAATGTACAAACTGCAGACTTCTGTACCTAAGCTAGTCATCTTAAATTCATTTCAAGTTAATAGAGAAAAAATATGCACTTCCTGAAGATAATTCATTTAATGTCAAAATAGGCATCTAAAGCAGATAAAATGTATCCATAAGTGACTCTATCTCTATGGAGCAACCACTACAAAAAGACCATATAGTGACTAGCTCAGATAGAAATGTTTACAGTCTGAAAGTTTAAAAGTATGAATTCCTTCTCTAGGATTTCGGTAAGTGATAGCCAGGTTTCAAAAGAAAGGAGAAATATAYCAATTTTCCCATTATAGATATCATAGAAATCTTTGTAGCTGTCAAGTGCATATTAAAAATATGTGCAAGCTTCCCCAGAAACCATGACACCACATTAAAGATGGCACAAAACCAGTTATTGAGATGATAAGAAATGACAGATTTGAAGTTGCTTCTGTAACTTTATTTTGCAAGGCATTTTTGTACGTAGACATCCAATACTTGTTTATAACTCATTATTTTCATAGACTTCTTGCTTCACATGGAGTACAGAATGGATCTTGCAATGAGTACCAGGGTTATTTACTGCAGAGGAAAATACAGAAATAATTTCAATGTAAATGTTATCCACTTTTTTATCAAATTTGATATCAAAAAGCATGGAAAATCAAGTGATTTCCCGAAATGCTTATAATCTGGTTTTGAATGAAAATGAAACTGTCTTTTTGTGTAAGTAAAAAATATTCGGAGAAATTGCTTGCAAAATTTTGTTCCAAATGTTTTTAAATTTCACAAAATTATACTGTATGAAAAACTGGTCTTGAAATTGGAGTAACAGACTCTATTTAACTAAGCTGATCTCCTCTTCTAGCAGGTCAAATTGAATGGCATTCAAAAAATGGGGAACAGTTAGCAAAAGGCAAAAGTATGGAATAAGCTGCAGCAGCAGCGAGTCACTATGCCCAGAGTCGCAATTCTCACTACAACTGCAGTATCTCTGCAAATAGTTCTCTTAATAAAATACCTCCTCCTAGGACCACCAGAATTTTCCTGTTATTTATTATCCAGTACAACAGATCTTATGAAGCATTACTTTAATATCAAGTATTACAGTTTCTTACAGAGAGTTGTCCTGTGAAAAAAAAATCAAATATACTCTCTCTAGGAATCTTGAGGCTCACTTGAAGGATCAGTGTAATTAGCTTCTACTGCTGAAAAATGGATTCTGGATGATCTATCAGGTTCTGCTTCACACATCTTAATAATTCTCATTTGACCAGAAAAATATTTCAGCTCTGATAATAGCATATTTTTCCTCTAGTCTTCAAGGAAGATTTAAGTTTCAGACAGATGGTGTGATAAAATCCCAGTCATCATCATGGCTGCAAGCAGAAAACTATGACTATGCACCTCCAAACAGGAGAGATATTCTGCAAAGCAATACACTAATGTGGTTATAATATATGTCAAAACAAGAAATTGCCAAAGAGAGGCAAAAGAGCCAAACAGGACAGAATTACTTCTGAATCAAATCCATGAAGAACCACAAAACATAAAATATAAATTATCCTCTTTTCTGAAACTGTTCTGCTCGTGTGTGTGTATCTTTTCGAAGAAAAAGAATAACTGTCTATTACTCTGAGGACTCTCAGTGAGTCAGCAGTGACAAAATCCTAGAGAAGAATAGGAAAAAACCACCATTGTCCACAAACTTAAGTCAAGGAATGAAGAAATACCAATCATTTTACCTAAAATCCCTAGAAATATATCTTGTCTGAGAAACAGCTTATTATATTTTTCCAAAATAAATAATTTTTTTTTAATATCTTGACAAAGCTCAGGAGCAAAAACAGCTCTGAAAATAAACAGTGCATGCCCAGATCATGGCCTCAGGCATGATTTCTCTGTTTTGTTTCCACACAGTTGTAAATTAATATTAATTCTTCATGACTTATTACTGTTGTATTTTTCTCTGAAACAGTATTGATTGACTTGTTTTTTCTTCAAACTGTATTTTTCTCTGCATTGCTTTGTACACGTTTACAAATGTGCCTTCATGACAGCCTTAGGCTAGGGTGACATATAAGGATCAAACTGGAGACCTCCTGTGTCAAACCTTGAACTGAAAATCCATGACTTTGCAGTTGAGGACTTAAAGAACCCATTCTCTGTGGATCAGTAGAGAGGGGATCCTATAATACCTATTTTCTACTGGTGTTTTTATAACTCAAAAGTACTTTCTGTAAAGTTTCTAGAAGATCCATTTTCTTGAACAGTTTGTGAATGACAATAGAAATTGATAAGATCCTGTCAATCTAAAAACATCTCCCATTATGATATTATTCTCTCTTTCCCTGAAAGAAATATTTAGGTCTCAAACTAAATCTAAATTGTTCATTTTAAAATGTATTAGAACAATGTTAAACTTGTGATATTGATTCCTTTTTCTACCTAAAATCAGAAGCTGAATGATGTTAAGGGTGTAGGGAAAGCAGATACCTTTATTTGGAGGTCTTCCAAGGGTACAAAGCACAGTGATCTATTGATCCCAGTAGCACATACCATACCTTACCCCATACCACCCAATGGACTCTGATATTTTRTAGTTTTGGCAAATTAACATAGTTGACAAAAATCTCCCAATTAGAAATACGGTTAGTGAGGTAATTCCCCCCTTGGTTCAGCCTCCTACCGAAACCCCCCTAAAACTGCTAGGTCTACTGTTGTTTTGGCTTTTAGTAGACATGGGACAGAGAAATGTCCCTGGTCCCCAGAACGCTAGTGGTGATAAGGTGATTATTTTGACTATGGGGTAGGGAAACTGCTAGCTAGGAATTTACAAGGTTATAGAGTAAAGGCTACAGGGCTACGGGACTACAGGGCTACAGGACTACTAATATATAAAAAGCATGAAAGCAAAAATCCTACTAATATAAAAAGCATAAAAGCAAAAGTCTTTGGCATCCCTATGACATGAAGGCTAGTGTACATTCCAGGTTAAAGCTACTTTTCTAGAATGTGAAATTTAATTTATCTGCAGTAATTGCTTTTAAAATCATTGAATATATATATTAAAGGTGAAACAGAAGCCTTCCAGCACTGCAAATTTTTTGTTTTGTATCATGATATGAAACTCTCTATGCTCTTCTGGCAGCCCTTGCCTTCCCAAGTGCCCTTACRAAATAGGTATGATGTTTTGGAACTTGAGGGTCAAGCAAATGACAGTGGAGATGCAGGTCCGTCTGGAGGGTTGACTAGAACAAGTCGGTCAACCAGATGGGTCACAACTATAGGTGTTAGGAAAGAAAGAAGGGTGACTGTAGTAGGAAACTCCAATACAAGAGGAACTGAGGGTCCCATATGCCAACTGGACCACAGGGAAATCTGCTGCTTCCCTCAGGCCCAGGTAAGAGACTTCCTGGAAAAATTCAGCCCTCTGATTATTACTCACTGCAGTTTGTCTAGGTTGGCAACAAGAAGGTTGATGGGAGGATTCCTAGAGGAATCAAAAAGAACTTCAGGACACTAGGGAGACTGCTTGAAGGGTCAGGAGCACAGGTGATGTTTTCCTCAATTCCTTTGGTAGCAGGGAAGAATGCCAAAAGGAACAAGATAACCCATGTAACCAACATGTGGCTTAAAGACTGGTGTCATTGGTGGAATTTTGGCTTTTTTGTTCATGGGGTGGATTATATGGCACCAGGCCTGCTGGATACAGATGGGGTTCACCTGTTTAAAAGAAGGAAAAGGATTCTAGCCCGTAAGTGTGATCACATGGCACAACAGGACAACCAAGGCATCAGGCCCAGCCMGGATGGGTTTAGGAAAGGCAGGTCCTGCCTGACCAGCCTGACCTACTTTCTCGACCAGGTGACATACCTTATGGATGAAGGAAAGACTGTGGATATAGTCTACGTGGACTTCAGAGAAGCCTTTAACACCGYCTCTCGTGACATTCTCCTGGAGAAGCTGGCAGTCCACTGCTTTGACAAGTGCACTCTGCTGGGTTAAAAACTGGCTGGGTGGCCAGGCCCAGACAGCAGTGGGGAATGGTGCTGCATCCACTTGATGGCCTATCATGGGTGTTGTTCCCCAGGGTTCAGTACTGGGACCAGTCCTGTTTAACATCTTTATTGATGGTCTGGAAAAGGGGATTGAGTGGAACCTCATAAGTTTGCATATGACAATAAGCTGGGTGTGAGTGTTGATCTGCTGAAGGGTCGGAAGGCTCTGCAGAGCAAGCTGGACAGGCTGGATAGATGGGCCGAGGCCAACAGTACAATGTTCAACAAGGCCAGGTCCTACACTTTGATCACAACAATCTCATGCAGCACTACAAGCTGAGAGCAGAGAGGCTAGAGAGAAGCCCAGCAAAAAAGACCTGGGGGCACTGGTTGACAGCCACTGAACATGAGCCAGCATGTAGCCAGGGGGCCAAGAAGGCCAATGGCATCCTGGCCTGTATCAGGAATAGTGTCACCAGCAGGACCAGRGCAGTGATTGTCCCCCCTGTACTGGCCACTGGTGAGGCCACACCTCAGATCCTGTGTTCAGTTCTGGGCCCCTCACTACAAGAAAGATATTGAGGTTCTGGGGAGTGTCCAGAGAAGGGCACAGAGCTAGTGAAGGGTATAGATGGTAAGTCCTGTGAGGAGCAGCTGAGGGAGCTGGGGCTATTTAGCCAGGAGAAAAGGAGGCTCAGAGGAGACCTCATTGCTCTCTACAACTCCCTGAAAGGAGGTTGTAGCAAGGTGGGGGTTGGCCTCTTCTCCCAGGCAACCAGCGACAGTACAAGAGGACATAGCCTCAAGCTGCACCAAGGGAGGTTCACGAAGTACACCAGGAGGAACTTCTGCATGAAAAGGACTGTTAAACTTTGGAATGGACCTCCCAGGGAGGTGGTGGAGTCACCATTCCTGAAGGTGTTCAAGGTCTGGTCTATTTGCCAAGGTAGTGAATGGTCAAAGACTGGACTCAAAGATCTTAGAGGTCTTTCACAACCAAAATGATTCTGTGATTCTCTAGTATATAACGTGAAAGCATAGTGATTTGTGCTTTGCTTTGGGACAAGGATGGATGTCTGATGACACAAAGCCTGTTTTGTTGGAAGGATGTTTAAGGCCTGGCACAACCTTATAGAATCATTAAGGTTGGAAAATACCTTTAAGATCATCAAGTCCAACCACCAAATCCGTATCCACATTACCTGCAGACAGAGGTCTGTTCTGAACTAGCGCTGGACATTACCTCAAAGTGCCTAATGTCATGACATCAAGAGTAATTAAGCAATGCAAATGATCACTAGTGCTGAACTTGCCTGCTTCCTCTATTTCCTGTTTTGTTTCRTTTTTTATTGGGGGGTTTTGTTTGATCTTTTTAAAAAATGGAACCACAGTACAACACTGCTGGGACAGGAATATGCAGATCCAGTCATCTGATCCCAGGAGTTGTATGGTGGCATCCACACCCCAGTGGGTTTAGACTGTATGGTCTGCCTTTCAGCCTGGCAATTCAACCAGGGCATACAGCAAAAATTCAGCTGTGTCAGAACTCGCTTTGAGTCCTGGCTTGGGGATATCTGTACAGTGCTCACAAGTATTATGTAGCCATGCTTTCAAATTTTCTTCTCTGGAAAAGGACCACCTGTGTACATTCTGGAGTGTACTCGCCTAGATTGGTTTTCATGCCTATATTTTCTTTGCTTTGGTTCCTCATTTGAGAAAAAGCTTTTTTCATAGAAGTTATTCCCATCTGAAAAAGAACAATACCTCATTCCATCTTATTTCAATTTTACATGGAAGTATGACCTTATCTGTAATTATCTCATAACATAGTTTGCATACCTTATATTATTCTTCTTTTGAGGCATATAAAAGGGAAGAGGTGTATTTTCAAAATGACTTGTTATAACTGTCAATTGCCTATGTAACTAATTTATGTCTCTTGTGTCCTGGTGTACCATTCCAGCAATGTTTACAAGAAAAAAAAAACAACTCCACTATGCTGATATGCCATACTTCAACACACATGGATATTTATTATACAATAAAAATTCCTTTGAAACAGAGAATTTCCAGTGCTGTTTCTGTGGCTGGAGGAAATCAAAGGGGAAAACTATACAAGAGAAAGAATCAAAGACAACAGTTTTATGTAAGGTATAAAGGAAAAAAGTAACTTACAACGCTTTACAATTCATCACTAACACTGTAAAGCATATAAATGTTGAAGGTTATTGTACACTATCATGGCAGAGAGGACATCAAAGAGGTACACAAAAGGATACGTAGACAGACGATGTGTAAACATGGCAAACACAAGGTAGTATAATTAAACCAATCTCTATTAGCCATTGGTACTTTCTAGCTATCACATTTTGACAGTGTTTACACACATGCATGCATATTCACATACATATATAGAATCCTTTCATCAGGTGTGACAAGAAGTAACAAAATCCAGACTAAATACCAGTTACATTTGCTCTGGGAATAATTATGRTAATCTATCAGACCATTTGAGAGAGAAGAATAGTCAGCACCTGTGGAGTAGAGAGGTGACAGCAGAAGGAGGTGACCAGCAGTTAAACTCTGCCGAACAAAGACAGCAGAGTGCCCTTAACAATTCCCATTACACTTACCACAGTGTAAAAGGAATGGTCAGCTGAGGCTTTCAAGGGATGCTGAATAAAAGATCCTCTTGCCTTCCTGCTACATCAGTGGTGTCATAAAGAACTTTATTGTTGCTTACAGTCCTTGCTGCTCTCATATCATTAGGTTATAACAATTGAAACATTACTACTTTTATCTATGTCTGTAAAGAAAATTAGCAATATATTTGAAAGCTGTACCCTCAGCACTCCAGGAAAGGTAGCAGAAAAAGGTAATGGCATTTGAAGCCAAAAAAGTCAAAAAGGCAAAAAAGATCCTTGGCCCTGCCAGCTCTTGCTGTTACCTCTCCTGTCAGAGAGAAGGCTGAAGAGGCAGAAGTGTGCTCCTGAAGCTATTCCATATCTTTCACATCCACTATTATCCACTTTTTTCTCCTTGACTAGCTCTCAGGCTTGCTGCCCCAGCAGCCCCCTCCAGGCCCCTAACAGGACTAGAAATCGGCCTGCCCTTCTGCAGTGCTCTGCACTCTTGAGGACTGTCCAGACTCRCATCTTGTCCTACTGCTGGAGAAGAGCCAAAGAAAGAGAAAAGCAAAGACACTCTGTGTGACTTCTTGCTCTGAATAACTGATGCCCTTTTGCAGACAAATTTAAAGTTAAGGACAGAGAGGGAAAGACGGTTGGGAAGGGCAGTGTATATGGCAAGGACTTTAATAAAGACTCCTTAAAAAACYCCAAATTCTTTTTCAAAAGCGGCAATTTTCTCCTTCTATTATGACATAATAATATAGCTGCCTATTTCTTCATTCATTATTTTAATTTTTTACAAGCTAGACATTTAGAAAGAAAATTCTTCCTTCAAAACTGTTATTATTTGTTAGACTATACCATAAGCAAGTAATTTACCTATACTCCAGAAAATAAGTAATATCTATGAAAATAACAAAGGTTTCTGAGAGTTGGAAGCTGAATTAATGTCTATCCCGTTAATGACTGTCACACATGTTCACTGGACTGAGAAAGGATGAACCTATATCATCCGTGGCTTATGCAGTTAAACACAACTTTACAGCTGAACACTGCTTAGGTAGTTAAACACAGTGCTATCAGTAGCCTTCCTGGTTACTTTTAATTAAAAAAAAAAATTCGTGACTTGTTTGTGTTTATTACTAATTTACACGTAAACTTATTCTTCCTCATTTAATGTAAGATATCTCTAAGAATAAGAAGGTAGAAAACTTTAGCCTATTGATTTTGGTTCAGTCTGCTGTAATTGACCACTGAATTATTTTGCCAGTTGAGGCATACGTAACAAGTCAAAAAATAACTGTAATGGCTAGAACAGTTTTCAATATAGCATGTGTGGCAGAGAGCTGCCTCTTTAAAAAAATAAAACTTAGTCTGGCATTCATAGTACAAGATGCATATTATTTCTCATTAAAAGAATCTAACATATGCATTTATTGAGTATTTACAGACAAAGTGCATGAAACAAATAGGCCCGGGTACATATGTAACTGAAGTTATAATTTAAGGTTTTTCTTAAACACAGAGCCAAGAATTTTTTAATTGGTTCTTAATATTGGGCTTCTAGGCTTCCATTAAGGCACTTCATTAAGGCAGCTAATTGGCATTCTAAAGACCCAAACAGCTACAACCTCAATGAATGGGAAATTCTAGGCTGTCAATCCTCTCAAAAATATGTGCACATCTATTTAATTGTTTACTTTCAAAGTGAGGTTTAAGTTAGGCACATATATTTGACTAAAGGGCTTAATCTACCTTGCCAGAATAATTAATAGTTTTGTATAAATGTGTACTCTAATATGCATGTGAGACAAAAAACACCACCATAAAGATGAAGAAAAATAAATCTGATTATAGGAATCATAATTACTTAGGAGTAGCTTTACAAGAATGCAACATAGAATTCTAAATGATAAAATGAAAGAGCGAGTGGAAATTGCATGCATTACACAGTTGATTTTGAGTAGATACCAACAAAATCTACGCAGAATACCATATCATCCTCTTTTCTGCATGGGACACATTTCCCATTAAAACAAATCAGCATAAATAGAATCACAGAATCACAGAACAGTTTGAGTTGGAAGGGACTTTAAAGATCATCTMGATCCCACCAGGGGCAGAGATACCACCAACTAGATCAGGTGGCCCACAGCTCCATCCAGCCTGGCCTTGAGCACTTTCAAGGATGGGACAYCCACAACTTCTCTGGGAAACTTGTTCCAGTGTCTCACCACCCTCATAGTAAAGAATTTCCTTCCAACATCTGATATGTGTCTCTCCTCTTTCAGCTTGTTCTATCACTATCTGTCCATGTGAAAAGTCACTCTCCATCTTTTTTTATAAGCTTCCTTTAAGAACTGGAAGACTGCAATTCTGCTCTCCAGGCTGAACAACCCCAGCTCTCCCAGCCTGTCTCCAGAGAGGAGTTGCTCCAGCCCTCAGATCAGCTTTCTGGCCCTTCTCTGGACCTGCTCCAACAGATCCGCACCTTTCCTTTGCTGAGGACCCCAGAGCTGGATACAGCACTGCAGGTGGGGTTGCACAAGTCCAGAGTAGAGGGCCAGAATTACCTGCTGGCCATGGGTTTAAATACACCCTATAGCTTTTGAAAGAAGAATTTGGGGGAACTAGTTTGTGGTCATAATTCCCCAGTGAACTAGATACATTGGTTGTCAGCTGTATGTTTTCCAGGGGGAACTATCATAGCTTAGATAAGCAATACTGAGCTTACAACTGTAAGTCTGTTGTCTCAGAAACTTTCAAGGTTAGAAATAAGTGTATCTTTCACAATTATAAAAAAATGTGCTGCATTAGACTGCAGTAACTTTTATGGTCATTTTACTACCGTACTTTCATATTTCATTTTGGGAGATGTAAGAGAAAGAAGTGTTTAAACTGGGAAATATTAGTTTAGGGACAAGGCCTGAAACTGCCTAGGTGGAATTTAGCATAGCTGTCACACCTGAATCAAAAGGATTTCCTTTATAGTCAATAAAGAGAATCTCTCAAGGTACACACCAGCTCACTGGTTTTAAATATCTTCCTCAGGTTTATATGAATCTTAGCAGGTATAGTGAAAATAGAAAAATCATAGAAATGGTAGCAAACCTGCAGGGAGAAAGAGTGACTTGATTACAACTACATAAACCACTCAAGAAAAAAATTATGAACTTTAAATGTTTCTTCTGATTCCCCTTTTAACTTCTACAGGTCTCACGGCTTTAACAGAAATCCAAGAAATTTCAGCCCTGTTTTTTTCCCTGCAGGTTAAAATACAGAACATTTAACAAGGTATTTAAGGAATCCTGGTCTATGTGCACACTGAGTTATACTACAGCATTTGAGAATCTTCAGCAGCAGCACAATTTTTTAGAAGGTTGAGTTGTATTTTTGTAACTACAAAAAAAAAAAGTAGCATCTGCCAAAAAACGTTTCCTTCTTTTCTTCTTTTCATTTGATGGGAGAAGATTATGACATACATATCAAAATCTCAAGTTTTCTACAATATGATTTAATTTATCAAGAATTTTAAAATAATTGTATACTGCTTTTTACAATTCTTTCTGTTTCTTGATTTGCTCTATTAAAAAAATCCAAACAAACAAACATGAAATGCAAGTTTCTTTGTGTTTCTTCTGTGCAGTGTTACCTTAGTTTGGAGGAAGGGCAGGTATTTTTGGAGAATCATACTTCTTTCTGTCACTACAGCTAATGAGGCACAGGAAACCATTGACTGTTGCTTGATCATGCATACAGAACAAGCAACTGTTAGGAGGCACATTCTTCTTCTGAGATGAAGCCATCTGTAGCCAATCCCAGCAGGTTTTCCTATAGGGCTGTAAATGCACAATAAGAATACAGATTGTTTCTATTTTCTGCATCCTTTTAGCAGAGCTTAAGCCAGTACAATTGGGACAATCAAGATAAACAGACAGATGTCTAATTTTCCTAGGTAGTCTTTTCATGTACTGTGCATACATTCTTTTGAACGTCTAAGATGTAGTTTAAAAAACCCAACAACCCAGAAATTAAACTGGAAGGCTTTATCAAATCCTATACATCAAGAAAGAACAATCATGAGAGGCGAGATCCGCATCTGCCAACACTTGATTTTAATTATTTGTTTGATAGGTATTTCTAGACAAACAGACTCAGTCACTACCAGATGTAGCATGTCTGTGTTAATAATCTGTGATAATTGACTCTTCCTTTTGCCAATTACCACACATCCAAACTCAGTGTCTTTCCTTTCTCGCTCTCTTTAAATTCACTAGAAGGTTAGAGAATTATAAACTGAAAGATTGGGAAGGATAAGGAATGTCATTAAAAGGTGATTGCAATCAAGATTAGGTGTCAGTGTTTATCTTCTATGAGAAAGCAGAAACAAACAATCTGAGAACTTTCTTGTCTTTAAAAAGCACTGTTGGCTGTTCCTCTAAAATCTCTCTCCTTTTAATATGTTAGAAACATCCCAACACTTGTAAAAACAACTTAAAACCAATGTAGGTTTTGAATGTAGGAATTATGTGATTAAACAGCATATAAGTATTTTTTCAGAAATTGAGATGGGGGGAAAAAAGAGCAATTTATTTATGCATTCTGTGAACGTTTAACATTCAGTTTATTAAGGATGGTATTTGGCTATTATTTTCTGATGTTGGTAATTAGCACGTAATACTGATTTTTAAATCTGGCTGTAATTATACCATTCTAACTAAAGAAATTGAATTTGCAAAGGCTAACTAGCACAAAGCCTCAATTATCTGTTGATTATAATCATTCGGCACTGTGACAAGTGTGTTGTCATAAGCCCAGTAGTTGTGAGGAAAATAAATGCAGCAAAAAATACCAAGCACAAATTATTTCAGTCAGTGTAGGAAAAAATAAATCTTTATTTTGGAAGTTCAATAAATTAAATCCAAATGCTTTAAGATGAACAGAATTTATGGGGTAAGGTGGTTTTATAATCAAGGATACACTTTTCAATATCTCTGTCTATTTCTTTCCCCTAATTTAGATGGATGAAAACCAGTTTTATTTGCTAAATTAATACTAAAACCTTTCATTTTCATCACAATAGTGGTACAATTACTATCAATTTAACTGCTGTGTAAATATTGTCACCTGAGCAGATATGTCTTATTTTAGAAAGGTGTTGCGATTATAGAGGTGGATTAGAACAGAGATACTTTTSACTCCCAGCTCTACTCACTTTTTGGATTAGAATTCAACCATCTAATTTTAGACATTTAATTGAAATACCCCAGTTAGGAACATAGTCTCTTTAGGACTCCTCTAATGGTCAGTGGAAGGTGATTTCAGACCTTTGCAAGGTGAGTCAGGAGTTTATTGGGTCAAGTTACCCAAATCCTTGTTTTCATCAATTAGGGAGATTCTGTTTTAAGATGGCTCAAGTAATTGCCTAACTCAAGCCTTTCTGTGATCATATGGCCAACTCCAAACAGAATTCAGGAGAAATGCTCTATACTCTGTCAGAGAGGCTGAACAATCATACAAAATTTGTGAAGGGGGTTAAGTAAGAGTTGGGGTGCTAGTATTAAGTGTGTAGACAGTGAGACGGCACGGGGCACCCACCAGCAAGAAAGGCCCCAGACTTAAACTAAAGCAATACAAAGAGCAACATCAAGCAGTGGTAGGGAAGTTCCATTTCATCCATTACACCTGTGTCCTTGCCTATCATGCTGAATTATTATTAATAAACTATTGACCATTGCAAACAGTGGTTGCAAAACCACTGCGAAACAACATCTCAGACCTGGGTGGTTGTCTAAGAAAGAAATAATGTGAACTGGACTTGGACACAGACCCTCCATACCAAAAATTTAAGAGCTTCTTTCAGGCTGAAATCCAGAGCCGTAAACTTTTTGTTCAATTGAGGTCTTCAGGCCTTCTTCCAGCTTTCAATTTGCAGCTGAGAAGGAGCTGTCCTGTTCATGTTCAGTCAGGTGTTCAGAGGAAACCTGAGTCTTGCTCTTCCTGATAACATGTTAACCATCACAACTATATTCTGCAATTTCAGAAGGTACATGTTAGACAAAATTTAGAGAACTCGTATTTTGGTAGGAATCAGAAATATAATTACATTTTTTGTTGGGACTTTTTTGTATGACCCTTTTTATATTAAATTGAGTGTACTTCCAACAGGAAAGTTTTGATATTCATTAATGCAAAACTCCTTTTAATCTTCTGCCTAGGATATTTTTGGAGTAATTGATTTTGAGTTTGGACCTCCCACAGTTGATATGAGTACTGTGAACCTCTTCATGCATAAATTGGTGTGGTCTGACCATATTAACTATGTTAGCTAAGTTACACTTGTAACTTGGCTTGAGCAGTTCAGTTTTGTCAGGATTTATGTGTACACACCTAGAAGCAGAAACAAGAAATAATATACCTTACTAATATGCAAATATTTTAACTAGCCAACTCATAACATTATATATACCAGCATTTATTAGGATACCTATTCTTGTAGAGATCATGTATGAGAAACATTTCTTAAAGGTATATGATTTAAGGCCCTGCAAACAGTCTTTTGTTGGTAGGCTTGTCTCTGTGTATCAGTCAGGTCTTTACTACAAGTCTTATTTCCACAGTGCTAACTTGGAGGTAATAAGCTCCATACAATGAACTTGCACCCACTCATTACAACTTACACAGCTGGYATTTTTAATATAAAATTGTATGAAACCTCAGTGTATTTGTCCTTACAATCTTTTGATAAAGTGCTAACCAGTGTTATTTATTATATTTATAGAAAATTCAGTCAATAACGAGGCTTCTCATTTGAGAAGTGAGAATACACAGCAGTGTTTCCCAAAATGCTATGACTTGATTTGATTTGTTCAGGTCAGATGCAGACTGAGGCAATCCAACTCCAGGCCCTTCCAGCCTACAAGTGTTTTTCTCCTCCAGAAAACAGGGGCTTTGCAGGCAACAGAAGAACATCCTATGGATGTCGGAGCATGGAGCAGGGATACAGCTCAGCTCAGAAGCACTGCTAATCTAATGATTGCAGCTGAAACTAACATTTGACCAGTTTTTGTGGTAGAAATAAGGAATTACAAGAGTTTCTCTGAAAGCCTGCATAATTCTATTGAATGATTTTTCTCTATCATATTTTAGGAGATGTAATTGTTGTGAGAAATTAAAATTTTTCTGGTCAAGAATGTATGTTCTCAAATTATGAGCAAGATATTTCTCAGAAACTCTCATAATACTCTCATCGAAATCATGAAGAAAAAGCCATACTAAACCTTAATTATGGTAAAATGCAATATTTCTCTTAATAGTAGAACTACTATGTGATAAAGTTGTGGTTCACAATGAATCTCAGTCTACTCAATATAAAAGATTTCCTAGATCAAGCAGTACAAGCAAGTTTCAAATTTTGAAATGACCTTACATGATGCACTTTTATTTTTCAACATTTCTTACAAATATTCTAAACTGTGTGTATGTATTTTTTAAAATAGTGGACAATCATATACAATACACCAAATATGACAATAGATTTTATTTTAAGAAACTTTCTGTCTAAATGAGAAAAAATTGAACCCCTGGAAGCTGAGGAATCTCATACATTAAGAGTTCTGCAATTACACAAATTGTGTAAGTTATGATAAACAATTTTGTATTAAGATCCAGCAAAAATTCAATAGAATCACACAGCAAACATGTCACTGAATGATAACCACTTTTACTGAGCTGTGACATGTTCTGTGCTTCACAATCCTGATGGCATTAGAAAAGATGTTAAATATCATCAAATTTTCTTAAGAGAAACCAAACCAAACAACAAGAAAAACCAAAATAGGTTTTAATAGTACTTTTCAAAAGTGTAAGTCTTGTCTATTGAGTGTCTTTTGATTGTTTATCTGGTTACAGTCCCACCCAGGACTGAAGCATATCCTCTCTACTTCATATATAATTGACTAAACCCAACAACATTAAACTTCTTTTGTCTTAGCACAAAGTTTTCTTATTTTCATTAGTCAGAAATTGCTTCCAGGTGCTAGATGTGGCAAAATAGCCTTCACATACTCTCCTATAATAAAATTTGCATGAACTGCTGAAACATTTGGTATAACATTGGCAGTAAAACTCATTTGGTATGAATCAGATCAGCTATTTCACTACCATAAGCAAAAAAACCAACCGAAGATAGTCAATTGCTGGCACTCTTCACAAAGCATTGTACCTCTCATTTGATCTGAATTATCTCAATTTTTCCATGACAGATTTTAACTATTGTATTGACTTAAAACTTTGTCCTTCAGATTTAGGAATCACTTATCAGAGCTGGTTCTGTGTTTACTGTTTTACCGACTCTGATGAATACATCTTCTTCCTTAACRAAGGAAGTGAGCTGAACTCCAAGCTGTTCACATTACAGATCAGCAGATTTAGTAACCCTTCTTTATTTCCAGTTACTCAGATTTTCTTGGTAGCTTAGCCCAACACCATCCCATTTATAAAACAGTCATTTCATAAGCTGACACAGATTGTATTTGATTTAGTGCTTATCCTTCATTTTGAATAGCAGTGAGCAAATCTATGTCACTGATGAAAAGGAAAGCCTTCAGGTCAAATTCATCTCAGGTGTAATCCTGCTGCATATAGTAGCTACACCCAGAATTCAAATTGTACCCTGTTACTTCAGACAGACTAGATGGAGATTTCAGTATTTGTGGGATTGATGGGAAAAAAAATATGCTATTGCTTCTATGAGCAATTGAGATTGTTTAACCTCTCAGTTGTAACCTCTCTAATTGTATGTACTTTCTCATGGAATGTACATTGGAGAAGAAAGTGTATTAAGATCTCAGAATGAATCTCTCTATCACATGATAGTTCATGTGAAACATGTGAAACATGAACTATCACTTTATACAACCTGCATGTTTTAGATTAAGCAAAACAGAAAGTTTAGAAAGTTTATATCTTCCTCTGATTAAAATAACCTGAGGTTTCACTTTTATTCCTTTATATGTGTATTGAACAAGCAAAATGTTGTACTGGCTAAAATCCAAGATTTTTTTTTTTATATTTAAAGAAAATAATTTTTTTAATAAATCAATAATTATTTCATACTACTTTGATCCTTTTCTGTAAGTAATGTGGGAGAACTATTGGGGAATCAGCTGTACAGAAAGGGGAATTTCTGTAATGATCAGTGAAGAGAGAGTAATAATATATTTTGAGATAGATGGAGAGATTTAACCAAAACTCACCATTCAGTAACTAGTYGCAGTGATTAAGGTAACAGGTTTGCTCCTCCTATTACTTTCTTCTTTTACATTAAGTACCTTTTGGTAGGGTTTTGGTTTTATTTTTTCAGATTTGCTCTAATCCATGAATATTACTTTTTATGCTGCCTGCTGTGCAAAATTTCTCTCAGTCAAATTGTGCTTTAAAATTCAGCATTTACTTCATCTTCTGTACATAAAAGTACTAAATTCATAATATTACAGCCTCAATTCCCTATTTCCTATGCTCTACCTTCTCCACTGGTTAAAGTTCAAAGCATAAGCAAGCCAAATGGCCATGCTGAATAAAGTGTGGAGTTACACACAACTTCAAATAACAACATATATTGATATTTCTTACCACATTCTAGAGCACATAAGCTGGAAAGGGAAGGAGTTTATGTGTATAGATTTGACAAATAAATAGAAATAAATTCTGCAGGGCAAATCTCGACATAGTGCAATACAAGACAGCCTTCAAAACCAGGTACCCTCATTTCGCAAGATCTTTCTGGGTACCTTGTGTTGTAAGTAGTGATTACACAAATGACAACATGCAACAAATAAGGACAAAATAAGGACAAATAAGGACATTGGCATAATTTGACTAAAATTAACTTCTAAGATGAGGAAGGAAATCTATAGAGGACTCTGTAATGAAACCTAATCCACAGGCAGTGATTTTATATTTAAGTCATGCTTTCTGCTTAGGATAAGGAAAGGCAACAAAAAGTTGAGGCCGAGTTAGCAACACAAGATGTTTATTTATTAAATCCTTTAACGAGTTAGTCATATTAGCCAAGATATATTCTCATGGCAGCTTCATGAACAAGTGAAATTAAGATTTGCCTTCTTCAAGTAGAACGCTAAGGAATATCAGGTATGTTTTTGTTTTACAGAGGAAAATTACTTTTTATTCACCTGTTACCTCTCTGTTTATATCTTGGTGGTGAAAGGTAATGGTTCAAATGTGGTGCGTCAGCAAAGAGCAGAATGTGGACATGTTGGTCAAATGCAGAATACTTCAGACCATCAATCAGAAACAATTTCATGTAAAAAAAAAGAATGCATAAGATAGTTTTGCAAACCAGAAATGCTTGAAGACAATGGCTTGAAGCCACATTGTGGAAGCATATCTCCTTAGGATGCTTATATTACAGCCCTGCACAATACCTTTAAAATGCTTTTCAAAGACAGAAGGGAAAGCCCATTAATAAAAAAGGACATTACACATACAGAGAAGTCACAAGACTGTTTAGATATCTTGTGGTTTTTGTTTTGGTTTTTTTTCTCCTTATCTCTAATTGCCACAGATTGTGCTGTAAAGGTGCATGCATGTAAGTCAACAGTGTGCCCTGGCAGACAGGAGGGCCAGCTGTTTCCTGAGGGGCATCAGGCACAGCATCGCCAGCTGGGTAAGGGAGGAGATTGTTCTGCTCTGCTCTGCACTGGGGCGGCCTCACCTCGAGTCCTAGGGGCAGTTTTGGGTGCCACAATATAAGACATTAGGCTGTTAGAGAGTGTCCAAAGGAGGGCAACAAGAATGGTGAAGGGCCTTGAGGGGAAGACATATGAGGAGCATCTGAGGTCACTTGGTCTGTTCAGTCTAGAGAACATGAGACTGGGAGGACACATCATTGCAGTCTGCAACTTCCTCATGAGGGGAAGAGGAGGGGCAGACACTGATCTCTTCTCTCTGGCGACCAGTGACAGAATTCAAGGGAATAGCAAGAAGTTGTGTCAGGGGAGGTTTAGGCTGGACATCTAGAAAAGGTTTTGTACCCAGAGGCTGGTTGGGCACTGCAACAGGCTCCCCAGGGAAGTGGTCACAGCACCAGCCTAACAGAGTTCAAGAAGCATTTGGACAGCGCTTTCAGGCATATGGTGTGGCACTTTGGGTGTCCGGTGCAGGGCCAGGAATTGGACTTGATGATTCCTGTGGGTCCCTTCTATTCAACACATTCTATGATTTTGTGATTCTATTATATCAGTCATGGCATAACCATTTATCAAAACATGTGTGAAAGTGTTGTGTGGTTCTCCAMTGTGTGAGGTGGAAAAATACTGTCCCGTAATTCTGCTTTCCTGATATTGCTGTCAGAAGCCTTTTGAGATGTTCTTTTTTTTTTTTTTGGTTGGTTGGTTGACTTGTTATTGTAGCCTGGGTTTTGTGTGTGTCTGCGTATTTGAGTGTGTGTGTGCATGCAATTTTTTTCTGATGCACAAATTTATGTCACTGTTTCACAGATTAAAACCAAGTGCTCCACAGTAATTCAAATAAAATTTTCTTGATTTTTAGGGATTTTATATTTCTAAGTGGAAGGTTTCTTACCATCATAATTTTAGAAATACACATTAAGGAAAAGTTCCCTGTTACTCATAAGCATGATATCCAATTCTGAAATTGTCTATGCTCATAGTGAAGCATGACAGTAATCCATCACTTGCAGACATACTTATTTTCTACTAGATATCAGCTTTATTTTAGAGAGAATTATTGGGCTATTGTCATTGTGACAGTGAAATTAGTTTCTGTAAACATACAAAATATAGAACCATAGAAAGATTAAAATCAGATTTACAGCAACTCTGTACTTTATACAATTACCATCTCATGATGTGGAAAATAAAATGAAAAAGCCTAAAAACCCTGTCTCTTTCTCACCTGATAATATTTTATATTTCTTTCTGTGTGCATACGTATTCAGAGATGTAAATGTTAGTCTTAAAATTTCATGGGTGGTACAAGACTGCCATCTACAGGTTATACAAGAAAAACGTGTTTTAAAAGGCTAGAAATGGAATCCTTTGTTTTAATTTGTAAAGAAAATTCTGACTTTTTTTCCCCCAAATGTTTTGTTAAGCTCTCCTGCAAGCTCTGTGAAAGATTTTTGTACTTGATATTTACACTAGAATTGTTGCATTTAGAGTTTTACTACACACAAATCCAAGTCAGCAAGCCTTACATTCACCTTTCTTAAAAGTTCATTTTGTGCCTTCCTGCATTCAACTGTGCTTCTTCAAAAAACGTGGAAATCTCATTTTTATGCGATAGGAAAATTCAGAGATGAGTTACTGATTACCTTAATATATTAAAAATGAAACAAAATATTTAAAATTACAGAGATAATCTAGTCTTTTAGACATATATGTTTAATCAAAAGGTCTTTAGACAGATATATCAAGTATTTTGCTTATAAAATAAGCATTTATATATGATATCTGTATTTGACAGTTATTTTTACACAAAGCATATTCTTTGGGTTTGTTCATCATAAAGCCAAACAGTCATTGATGCTTTCTGTTTTTTAGAAAAAAATCACCATCACAAAATCCCCTCAGCTTGTATTTATATTATGTGCCTTGAATTTTATTCATTTATTCAAAAGAAAACAAAACCAAACCAAATGAAAACGAAAACAAAACAAAACAAAACAAAACAAAAAACCAAAACCAACCAAACAAAAAGCCCAAACCAACAACTCTCCACACACACACAAAATCAGGGAATGCATAACCTGAATAAACTTGACCATTTCATTAAACATTTGATTATAATTGCTTGCAGAACTCCTGCTGAAAGTAATGAGAGCTTTGCATAAAAAATGGTGGCAAGTCTGTGCACAGTAATCAGCCACAAACTTCTAATAGGAAACATTATTCTGTCCTAGTAATACCTACACTTAAGCTGAATAATAATAAATTAATCAACAATGGATTGCTTTGTGTTCTTGTTCTTAATTATTAGAAAGAAAAGAAAAATGTTGTGAGATATATATTATTTTTTATGGCTGCAGTATTGCATATGTTATGGAATATACAAGGTGTATGGGGAGACCTGAGTTTGTTCACCCTGAAGAAAAGAAGGCAAAGACAGACTCTAATTGCTTTCTTCCATTATCTGTGGTGAATTTTTAAAGAAAATGAACCTAGACTCTTGGTTTTATTGTACAATGAAAGGAGAGACATTTGGCACAACTTACAGGAGAGGATGTTCCAGTCAGAGTAAAACATGGGGAAAAATCGATGAGGGTTGTGAAGCACTGGAAGAGGTCAAAGGTGTTGCAGAGGTTCTAAAATATGACTGAACCTTTTGCAATCTGATCTAACCTCAAAACTGGCCCCGATTTGAAAGCAATGTCAGATTTCCAGAAGTACTGGAAGTATAGTAGCTTAAATTTTTCATAAATATTAGGGGTTTTTTTGAAGATTTTCCCATCAAATTTTCCCACTAAATTTATGTTGATTTCTGTGGGGTTTGGATCAGGCAGTTACAGAGAAGATGCTAATGTAGTTTGAACCTCACACCTGTGAGTACCAAGAATAAAGGAAAAGCGCAAGCTCAGTGCTAAACAGAAATCCATTTCTGCCTTGTGGAGTTAATTAGCAATTGATTTAAACTAGCTGTAAACACATATTTGCCGTTAATGATTCTGAACAGTGTTCTTTAGGGATCAGGTGTGAAGATATAAGTTTTAAAAACCCCTCAAAACTAAGAAAAGAGCCAACTCCATTGTTTTAAATTCTTCTTAACTCTTACTTTGAAGCTTTTAATGATAATATTAAACACAAGGGAACAAGTAAACAAAAGTAGGACTTAATGTTATCTAAGTTCACTAAATGGCTTGTGAGATCAATGTATAGTGCAATTTAGTAGTAAACACTGTGGGTAAATTGACAAGTTTAGTTGATTATACCAAGTAAAAATACGAGAAATATTGTATTTGCTAAGACATGCTGGAGTAGGAATGTGCATGTCTTCAAATGGAATTACGACAAGAAAGCAGTTATAGCAGGACTAAAGCTRCCAAAATATAGTGGGCTTTATTATAGACAAGGTTCTAGGTGAATTTAAAAAAACAGAGAGGGAGAAGACAAAAAAAAGTCAATACAGTTTTCATCCTCAGAAAAGACAGAAGCCACTGCRTTAAAGGTAACAAAAATATTTGAAGACTCTTTTGTGTTTTGTTTAAATGCCACTCTCCAGAAAGGGATATTACTCTGTGAATCTCTTTTACTGCACAATAAGTTTATTTTTAAAAAAATCAATGCTTTAGCAAGGCTTGACCAAGATGTGTTGTGAGTAGGGAGGAGATGGGAACAGGGGAATGTAACTGTGAGCTCGTGATTACTTCATAGGCCAGAAAGAGAGTCTTGCAGAATGCCAGATCTCTAGGTTTCTAGCCAACCATTCTTATCAAATGTGTGGGAAAACATGCAGTCTGGGCAAAGGACACCACTGTAACCAATTTAGTAACAAAATCAGAAAATTACTTGACTGAAACTGACATTTGTTTAGAATAGTTATTACACATAATGCAATTTTTGTAAAAGAAACCAAAGAGTTACAATTATTTATTTTTATTTCAAATGCCTGAGTTTTGGATACAGAAATATTTTCACAAAAAAAACAAAAAAAAAGTGAAAATACTCTTTCTGTCTTACTACCAAATTTGTCGTTCAGGCTGTGTAAACAAATGCTAACCAACATGAATGACGTAAGCAGTATAGGCTGGATTTACATTGTTCAAATACAATCTGCTAAAATTAGGTGCATGCTGAATAATCTGAGAGAAGTTATAGATCTTTCTAACTTTGGTGGTTGCAGAAGAACAGCTGCTTCTTTGCAGTTTTCTATAGTGGACAAAGGCCCTCCAAAGATAATGTTTAAGCCTTTAACCATTTCAGTCTCTCACAGCCTTATATACTCTGAACAGTCCCAGCTCTCTCAGCCTTTTCTCATAGGAGAGATATGCAAACTCTTATTCACTGTCATGGCCCTTTTCTGGACTCCCTTCAGGATGTCCATATGTCCATTATACAGGGGAGTCCAGGATTAGACCCAGTACTCCAGGTGTGTCTCACCAGGTCAGAGTAGAGGGGAATGATCACTTCCCTTGATCTGCTGACACTTTCCTAATGCAGCCCAGAAGGCTATTGGTCTTCTTTGCTCAATGGTGCATATTCCACAAAATCCATGTTCATTTTCAGACCTCACAAACATGCAGCAATGTCAACCAATCAAATTTGGTTTTTTTCCCCCCAAAAAATCTTATTGTATACTATTGGCTGCTTCGATGCTGACAGGTGTGCTACAGGTGGTGATTCACACTGAGTTCATATCCTAAGAACCTTTGCACATAAGAACATGTATGTAAGTATCTGGGTTATTTTGAACTTGGAATCTAGAAGTTCAGTATCAATGAATATCATAATTATAGTTCAAGTACCCTGAAAAATGACACAGAAGTGTAGAAGTTCCATTCAGTTAAACCTGTTTGCTTTGAGTGTAGTTCACCCTGCTGGAAGAACTATCAAAAGTACTCCTGTCACCAAAACTGTGGGAAAAACAGAAACCCTCCAATAACATCTTTTCAGTGTTAGAGAATCAAGGCATTACTTTATTCTGGCCAGGATATGCGATAGAAATTGTTTCATCCACACATGCCCGGGTTGTGCAGTGAAAATCATTCCATCACACATAATTCTTTAACTTTTCCCATATTTATACACGCAAAACCCAAAGAAACTCTCATTCGTTGGTTCTAAATTACACAATTCTTAGTATTCGATCTCCTATGGGTTATTGATGCCTTCATCTTCAGTGTTAATTAGGTCCTCATTCTCTTTGTTCTCTTATCAATCTTTTCCCAGACCAGGTGTCTCCGACCATGCCAGGGAAGTAATATTCGTTAATGGTCGTTTATCTCCTGTGTATGTTCTGGCTACTTCCAATCTGTGTAGATGTTAAACTCATCAGGGCTCGCCTTGTGAACAGTCTTTTGAAGAGAAACTTCAATTCCCCTACCCCTGGGCAAAGGCGAACATACTCCTGACTAAAGTTACATWAAAAGTTTTAAAAGTTGTATCATTTCCAACACTTCCACAATATTTTAGTTTCATTTAAGCCACTAATGCAATTGGACTTTCTGTATTTAGGTACATTTTACCCTCTGACAAAATATCTGTTCAACATACTTAGTAGAAATCTAATTTACAATAGAAATATTCCATTTAAATAATAGTTTTATATTTAAGCAAGTTTTGTATCAGTTTAATTACACTGAACAATAAGATCTAAATTTGTAAATGAAGGAACTATGATTCTGCCTAAACATTCTCGATTTGTGTATATATATGTTTCCTTCCACAAAACAAGAGTAAGCAAGTTGTGTGTCATATTCTCCTAGTGTTGACCTCTTCCTGCTACTTTAATAAACTGCAGAGGAACTAATCTGAAGTATATGTACTAGGGTAAAATAGAATAAAACAACATCTGCTATAGAAATATCCATCACTAGCCCCATATTCTCAAAGCCTTCTGCAAGCTGGTAATAAGGAGATATAAATGACTTGGCTCTGCCAATTTCTAGTTGTGCAGTCAGTGTGAAATACAGAGATTATAAAATGTTCCTCTGTCACATATTTTGGTGGTGATTGGACTATCTAGGGAAATATGGGATTTTATTCTTGGTACTTTGAGATAATAACAATAACTGTAAAACTAATATTGTTCTTTTCTATAATTGCTGCTATTCATCATATGGTGTGAGAAGCTCAGGAACAAATATGCACCACTGTTTCATTGTAGGCTTCTGGATAAAACTATCATTATTACTGAGTCTTTCTCACTTAAAGAATTATTCAAGGGAATCATATAATAACGATTGCTTACATTTGAAGACAAGCTTATGAAAATAAGGTCATATTAATAGTTTTATGCCTTACAGCAGTCTTTCCATCCACCCTTTGAACAAAAAGACATTGTATTGAGACAACCAATATTGTCAGAGACACATACTCTGTAGTTAATATATTAATGTAATATAGTACATTGATGCCTTGCCTTGCCAAATCACTTGCATTCCACAATTGCTCTTGAAAAGCCAAAGGAAAGATACACTCAAATTTCAAAATTTAAGAAATTTTAACAAGCAATTCTTCATAGTGATTTGGAAGCTAAAGCTTCATTATACTCAATTTCCCCCCACATTTACTGCTTTGATGAAATTTGCCAGGTCTTCTATTTATGTGAATTTGTAATTGTTTCCAAAGCATTAGCCAAATTATTTATCTCTTTTGAATAGAATGCTGATTTTTTTTTTTTGTTTCCTGTTTCAATCCCCAGTGAAATAAAATCTTACTCATGTAGTGTAAGTGTAATATTTCTTCTTATCTTCATTAATGTTCCAAAGCAGCCAATTAAGGGCTAGTGAGTGTTTGATTTTGTTGTGTGGGGAGAGGTAAAAATGTATATTTGAAGAAAATTAAAAGACAGAAAACTTCAGAGCAGATGTATTTTAATCTAATTGTATCTCTTGTGAAATTAATTAGATGACATTGCACACCCTGGTTTTTTAAAAAAAAAAAAACCAAACCAAAACAACCACAACTATTTAAGGCTCTTTTTAATACTGAGGCAAAATCTGCAAGCTCTAATGAAGCATTCAAGTCATTAGGAGGCATCTAATGATTTATAGCATCACAGACAGAACTCACCGAATCTAATCTAATCTAATGTATAGATCTTCAGCTGAGCTATTCACTATTGGTTTCCAGTGTTTTACATGGAAACAAAGACAGCTTTGAAGGGCAGGATTTATCCTGAGATTGGCATGTAAAATAATAAAGTCATAGAATTATTTGTATTGGAAGAGACCTTTAAAGCTCATACTGTGACCAGTGAGCATAGAACAGAAAGAGGCTACAAGACAGTTGCCCTTAGGACACATAACTACTTTTTGCTTCTGAATTTTTCAGTCACTATGTTAACTCTAAACTAACCTTAGCTCTAAAACTTCTACTGGATTTCATAGCGCTTGTGTTTCTAATACATAAAATGGTAAAAATCAAGGAAATGGTCATAACAGGAGGGGTATTCACATTCTGCAGGTTGAAGCTGAATTTCAACCTCCAGTAGATACTACTGAAATATAAATCTTATACACTGATTTAGGTCCACTGTGAGGACTGAAAAGCATAAGAAATAAGAAATTGCTTTGTAGCAGGAATCTCACTTTAAAAGCAAGTCTTTTTGGGATTGTTTGGGAGATATATTAGAACTCTACATCTTTATGCAGTGGTGTGGTTATGATGATAAACAAAAGATAGGATAATACTGTACTATTTCACTTATGTCTAATTCATTAAAATATAACTGAGGTAATTAGATAGGCTGTTTCCCCTTTCTCCTTTTCAAAACTTTACAAACTCACAAAGTGCACATAAAATTAAAGGAGCCATGCTAATGTTTTGAGAAATTTCCCTCTTTTTTTTGTCTAGCAGCACAAGAGAAATTATCAAAAAAAGGGCTGCCAAATTTTTCCTTCCAAAACTCCTCAATTACATTCAGCAGGTGTTGCAAAAGAAGAAACATCCATAAATAAGAGGACTATTATTATTTTCTTGTTTCCATCAAGAAACAGAGGACTATTATATAAATTGTTCATCCTCATCATACTAGCTTTCATATGAAAGTGATTTCATCTGAGATTTTTTAATATATATAGAAAAAAACCCAAGCTACCACAGTTATCTCAGTATTTCAATATTTTTTAGATAATTAAAAAGACACATGAATATGATTTTACCACTGGAATTTGTTCTGGTCTTTGTGTGCCAATAAACAAGGCTGCATAAAAGAAGTCATTCCCATTTTGTCTTTGCAAGCCTACATTTATTTCTTTCTTCCTATGTGTGTGGGAAGGAAGGAAGCCACTGCTCCTCAGAACAGACTGAGAAACAAAGGAGTTCAATGAATGAATTGCTGGGGAGAAAAAAAAAAGAGTTAAAAAAGAAGTGTCCAGCTTGCTTTTAAAGAACTTGGGTCAAAATATGATTCAGAAATTATGCAAATACAAGATATCAGTTGGAAAAGACAAAAAAAAATTAGAAGTGAACAGAAGAAATAACTTTTGTAATGAAATTTGTATTTTTTTAAATGAAATCCCAAGGTTTAATATGTTAGTGCTTTGTTAAATAGTTAACTAAATGTTAAATAGGTGGCCAGTATTAGAAGTAAAATTCATCCTAGCTTCAGATGTTGTGTTAGAAGTGATAGCCTTTTTACTCTTGCAAATAAGAATCTCAGCATGAAAACAAGTTCAGGGGAATGCCAGAAGAACACCACTCCAGGGTAAAGCACTTCTTTTATTATATCTAAAATAAAGCTTCATTACTACAAACAGGGTAAGTGGATTCATTTAATTTGTTACTACTTCAAAGGAGAATAGAACTAACCTTAGCCTAACATTTATATCCTATAATTGATAAAACTAGTTTGATATCATTCTGTAATCATTTCTAGAAATGTGAGAAGTGTAATACTTCCACAGCCTGTCAGATACACCATTTCTTTTTCTTTTCTTTGTAATCTTCTACATGCATTACTTGACACGATTACATTCCCTATAGCATTATCCATACACACTTTCTGCATATTCTGTAACACTTTCCGTGTGTGAGTAAAATAAAATACATATATTTCTACTAAAATATTGTCCTCTGGTAAATTCCCATCTCTTATCTTTCTTATACTTTTGCTGAAGTTAAAAAACTAAAATAAGTTATCAATTGGAATTTCAAGTTAGAAGAGCTGCTTTGCTGTTTTATTGAGCTAAAGACTTCAGTCTAGAATTGAGTCAAATAAATTAGTGTATATGCATTTTATATGACTTCTGAATTAAAGCTGATCAAGATACCTAAATATAGAAAATGGTGAAAACAAGCTTACAATGTCTAACTTTGTACTGAATGTTTCTGTTATCACCTTCAGCTTTAAGACAAGTTAAGAGAAGAATAATGTAGAAAAAGAAAGTAATATATAACCTTTGATTTACCAAAGAGAAATCAAACTACACTTCAGCGTCTGCTGCTTTTGTGTAGTTCATTTCAGTATATTCTTAATGCTATTCTTTGATTTACCTAATACTAGTAAAAAATGTTTTGCCCCATTTCATGCTTTAAATTCTCTCTTTTTACTTTGCATTGTGTCCATTGTCTCTTGTCAATCTAAACTATGTGAAACCAATCAAACCTGAAAATTTCTAGAAGAGAATGTATAACTTGGTTGCTTTCAATAACAAATTATTAGATTAAAATATGTTCATTTCCAGGCATCTGGTTTTATGTTCCTTTCAAATGTCCTGGATCAGACATAAAAATTGTAAATGTTGTCACTATCATTCAGTGTTGATTCTTGTCCCCAGATATTCATCTTGAATCTGGAAGAAACCAAAGACAAGACTCAAGATCAAGTTAATAGTTATGAAACTGAAAACTTTATAGCTGGCATTACAGAGTACCTCTAAGGGTGTTAAAGACAGCAACATATTTAGCAGCGTGTTCTATTCAACCAGGATCTTGCTTGGTTAAATCAAAGTGGGCTCAACTAAACTAAATCTGTGATAACTCCCAGTTGCAAAGTTGTGATCCCAGAACTGTCCTAAAAAACAGGGCAGAGCCATAGAGGGCCTAAGCACATGAGGCAGAGCCAGGGGCTGCTCACGGGGTCCATCCAAAGCCCCCAGCATTGCAAGGGCAGTCAGCATGGTCAGGTCTAGGTGAGTCCATGGAGGTCCGGTCAGAAGGAAAAGGAGACAGAAGGCAGATATACCTACAGTGTGGCTTAGCACAGCATGCGARTGGTTTGAATAATTGATTCATTTGGGACACCTGTCTTTAGGCCAGGMTAGATCCAGCCTGCTTGATCTGGCAGCACACAGGTTTAGTATGAAAGAGTGGAAACAAACCCCTACATAGATGGAGATTTCCCTACTTAAATTATTCTGAAATGAATGTAAATTTGGACTGTTAGAAGATACTCACTTAAAATAAATGTCATTCATAATCTCAAAGACATACTGCCCAATGTTTCAACAAAGATCTCAAGACAATTATTTTAGTATATTTTGTCTTTACTTTCAGATCTAATGTCTCGAGATGATTTTTAATATTAGAAGTTCCTGTGTTCACCAGACAACATACTTCTGTGCTATAGATAACAAATAAATTCTGCAGTAAGTTCATTTTTCAGAATGCTTAAATAATTCAGAGTAACTTCCTTCTTTTTCTTTTCTTATTCTTTTGAAATAATCCACCAATGCTATTTTTGAGGTTTGTTTGATGTTTTGGTTTGGGTTGGGTTTTTTTTTGCTTTTAATTGCATTTTACATGGGAAGTCTGCAATGGAGTATTTTGCTTTTCTGCTTTCTTGCAAAAAAAAAATGTCTTTTTCAAAGACTTGAGAAAAAGGAAACAAAAAATCACATGGCAAAAAAATGAAAAATTGCTTCAGCACAGAAGAAAAACGGTGAAGCTATTAATTCAGTGTCATTTCAAAATCAAGCAAATGACTTAAGAATCAGCAAAGTACTCCATAGTTTTATGTTTTTCATCTTTCTTTTAATTGTAATGATAAGGGATCAAACACAGTATCTGAATTTGTGTTGAACCCTGAATTTCATGCTACTACTTTGCTTTGCTAAATAGACTCAATGTAAAACTGTTACAGGTTATCAGAATTGGTACAATTTTCTGTATTTTTCTCTTCATTCGGCAAACAGATGAATTTCTATGAAGAAATAGATATCTAAATATATAAATGTTATCTTGTATAATATCCTTAAACTCAGATATTACTTGTTCACCTCTTTGTATGATAATGACACTTTACTGGTTTATTTCTACTATTCATTGAATAAGGGAATCCACCAYATCATTCTTCTTCCTCACTGAAGCCCATGATTCATTTGTTCTGACAACGTGCACATGGAGTTATCCCATGTAAAATACTAATATTTATCCTGCAAATCCAGTTACACAGAGACCTAACATGCAACTGGAGAGCTCCTGAGCTTTGGATACAGGGTTTCACACCTGCCAGCCACATTTTGTGCAGAGAATACTCTGATAAGTAGTTTGTTATTGTGACTATAGGATGAGGTTTTCTTGCAAAACCAACTATATGTTAAAAGAAAGCTGTAGGTGCTGAACTGATCAGCACTGCCAAGCAGATGTGCCCCTGGCCATGAAAAGAAAAGAAGCATGAACTTCCAATGGAATGTCACAAGGGAAACTTAAGCTACTACATATTTCCAAGGATAAATGGAAACTTTGTTGAGGCTTCGAAGATCGGAATTAAGCAGTTTTATTGCAATTGTTTAAATTGTTTAAACCTTTTCTTTTTCTCTGAATCCAGTTAAAGGTAGAAGATAACTCTTTAGATTCCCGATAAGGCAGAAATATATGTTAACTATTAACGTCTAAGGTAGGTAATTATCAGGGAAATATAGTTTGAGAAAATAGATGATCTTTCTCCAGTCCTCCTCACTTATCACATGATTCAGCAACAAGGACTACCTAATGAGCCTTCTCATGAGACCATAGCTGTTGGAAAAGCAGAGTGACTAGGGAAGGCAGAACACTTGTAAACCGGTTTGCTTACAATTCATAGGAAGGCATTTTGCCTCACTTTGGGTGCAGTTCTTTATGTATTCAAGGCTCTGTCAGTTCAACATCATGCAAGTTTCCTTCATTTGCTGTCATTGTTAGAAAAAGTAAAATTTTGGAAAATGTCCATGGATCTCTATCTTGCTTACTGGCAGATTTTCTTTCAAAAGCAGGCATGAAAGACATCTGAAAATCTGACAGAAGGGACACAGGGAAAGAGAAGGGAGCTTTACACTGGTTCATTTGCAAGTTTATACCTTCAAAACTAGTCAACTAAAAAAAAAAGTCTTTCCTTCATAATTTTTTTAAGTATTCTATAATTCACAACAGCTTATGCAAAATCAGGTATACTAATACATAGGTAGAGGCAAAAACCAGAAAAACTAATTTACGCAAAAGAATATTAGTGGCATAATGTCTGGAAATAATCATAAAATATCCTGAACGAGTCTGCTTTATTGTTAGCAATTCAGATAACAACTATCCTCTTTGTAGTGAAGGTGATGCTCAGTGACACCCAAAGAGAGAAAGAAATATATTCTTCAGTACTCGCAAATGACTTCAAAATGATAACTATGTTTCTCTCAACCATCTTTTCTGCAGAATTCCAATATAATTATATATCTCTGTCTATACATATACATAATTGATGGAATAATTTTAAAACCTTTTGTTTACTTATTTTTCTTTGGGTGAAACTCGAGGCAAAGACAAGGAAAGCTACAAAATAAAAGCACCATTATCTGAGGCCTTGTAAAATAAATGCTAGCTTGTTGCTTATTGAGCTGTTTTCTTGACTAAAAAAAATCTTTTCTCTTAAAACACAGTCTTAAAAAGTGTTCTATTGCTTTTCACAGGAATAAATTTGCATTTCAGTCAGTATCTCTCTTTCTGCAATCTACAATTCCCAAGAAATAGTGCTGTTCCACAGAAGCCTCCTAATAACTACAATTACTAATATTTCACCTTAAAGCAATTCAGCAGTATATAATTTGTGTCCCTGCCATTTCATGAGCACAGATGGGCTGTTGTCAAAAGTAGAGAACAAGTTAAAGCACTTAGGAAAAGGAAGGGACTCACACCTGCAAAAGAATGCTTGGGGAAGTAAGGCCCATTGCTGGCATGACTATTTAGCCTATCCATGTTAATGTGCCTACTTCACAGAGCAGAGGCCAGATACTTTAATTCTCTTATTCGAAGTGTACAGACGTTTTGACTATGACTTCTTGATATTCCAAAAGTAATTAGGGGAGCATGGGGATTTTGTTCTTTGGAATTTAACCRGGCTGGAAAATATAACAGAGATTATTTGTGTTGGACCAAATATCTTAACTGTACTCTGGGGACTGATAGACTACACAAAATATAGTATTATTTCAAAAGTTGCTCTTAGTTAGAATGTATTCAATGTGCCATTTCTGTTCAACTTAGAAACCAGAAAAGAGCGGTGAATTGGGTTTCTTGAAACACTCATTTGAAAATAGGATATTATGCATAGGTTTATGAAATTATGATCTAGCTATAAAAGATTCAGAAATAAGTCATAAAAAGGTAACTGCAGATCTCTGACATGAAGCAAACCATTTCATAGAGGTGATCATTATGTAAACATTTTGATAGTGAATATTAAAGACCTAGTTCTGCTCTTACTGCAATAAACATCATCACCAGCTATATTCAGTAGGTGATGATATGTCTCCAGATGTCTTTATTTTTCATCCTTTCACCGTAAAAATGAAAGCCTTTTTAGCAAAATGGTTTGCAAGAATTGATATTCTGTATGCATATTCTATAGCTGTTTCTATGACATCAGGAACTGGAGACACCATGACATTTATTCACTGCTGAAAAAAATAACTGAACTCTGTGTGACGGGACCTTGCAATTGATGTATCCATCTGAACCAGTTTTGTTATCTAGAAAAAAAGGAGCAAGAAAAAAAAGTCTCAGTCCTTCACAGTGTCAAATATATCTTTTCAAAAGGAAGCTTTGTGTGAAACCAGTCCTGTTTAGAGGGCTTCCCATACTTGTACTTAAACCAAGAAATCCAGACAACTCTGCGTAGAAGAGATGCAGTAGGACACCATATCTTAAAGGAGCAAGACTTTTAATTGGCTCAAGGACTCTGTCTTTCTCTACCTTCAAAATATAAAACCACCAGAAAATGAAAACATATGGACAGAGAATACCAAATACACACTTATGTTGTAGAAGCAAGGAGCAGGAAAGCAAAAGTGTTTTCTTCTCAGTAAATATGATAATAGGTGAGGAAAATACTAGTGAGGTAAATTTTTTTTAAAAGAAAACTGTAATCCTAATTCTTTGTTGTTTCTAATTGTTGATCTGCTCTATGCCCTTGTGAGAATGGTTTTGTAGCAGAGGGTGTATTTGAGAACAAATGTCACTGCCAAAAAAGAAAAAAAAAGGAAAAAGAAAAGGCAAACMCCCCCCCCCCCCAAGACACAAATGAAATTCAGGACTGCCATTTACTACCTGTGTCTGTATAGCAAAAAAGTAGATAAATGGAGAGAATTCATGAAGAGACTTTGAATTTAAACATTATTTAGAATTTCTGGAGTCGGATGAGTAATCATTATCACAGATAAAGTGGAAAAATGTTGACTCTTTTTGTGGAGCAAATTGTTAGAACTAGTCTCAGGAGTTCAAGTCTTTCCATATGAATGAAGAGTAATGTAACTGAATTTTTTTTTTCTTTCCCTTTGCTATAGTATTTTAAAGTAGCACATCTGGGAAAAATTCCCATAACAAGAAGCTTAAAAACAAACAAACCAACAAAAAAAACCCCCCACATGATGACATTTTCACCGATTTCTAAAATTCAGTAAAACATTAAACAATTAAAAGAAGGCAAAACTGGGCTCACTTTCTCTTCCAATGAGGTATTGGATATTGTAAATATCCAATTGACTACAAATTGTTAAAGAAAAATTAAAAGTGATAGTAAAACAGTAGACATAAACTAACATATTTATATTCCATTTAAACCCAATAAAAGTAATTTGGAACGAGCACTCAGGAAAGTTTTCATTGCAACTTTACTTTGAAAATACCAATTTACATGCATGCATTTGTCATTTACAGTCAAATCATCTTACAAAATGACTTAATGCATTTTTCTTATAAAAAATGAATCTTTTCTCCAAAGAAAGCACTAATGTGAAAATTTTTGCATGATGAAGCTGCCTTTTAATGTGTCAGTGGAAAATAGGTCTCCTCCTGTTTTTACTTCCCCATCTTGGAGATGAAATAGCCGGTACTTTGCTTTCTTTGGTGCAGTTAACAGAAAGGTTAATACTAGAATATAGTTTCTAGTCTGTTCTCTGCGTTAGAAAGACCAGCATTTTATTTATGATTAAGTTTCCCCTTTTGTTGGACCATTTGCACCTATGGGCCCTATATTGACAATCTCAGCTAGGACTGAAAAACTGTCTCTTCAAAACAGTGATAGAGTAAATCAGGTCTGCACTGGGACATAGGAATACATCCAACAAACGATAAACAGATCTAATCATATCACGGCTGGTGTCATGGATGATGTCAAAGGCCAAATAAACTGTCTGAGTTTATACTATCATATTTCTGACTGTAAAAATACTGTAAAAAATACTATCCTTTTTAATAGAGATATTTTGTTTTAGAGAAATGAACAGTGGATATAATCTCTAAGTAAGCCTTAGAACAATTCTATAGTATAATCTGAAAACCACTCTCACTTGGCTCATGGAGCAGTTGTTAATTTAGGACAAGCTTTGTTTTGCTTAGAGTAAAGCTTAGCATACCATTTTAATGAGTGACACACTTTTCAGTTTCACAAATGAGCCTATTTCAAATTTGAGCCAAATATGTAAAATGGGTAAAATCAATAGCCCCTTGAATTGACAGAAAATTAGCAAGGCTTATTAAACTTCATGCATGACTCATTATCCCAGTGGTACTTCAAAAGGAAGATGAACAAATAATCCCATTTCTCTTTAAAAAGTATCAACATGAAAAAAGTGACTGAAATAGACATTAGTAGAAATTTCAATGTAAATATAGTTGTCACTATTAATAATATACAGCATAGTTACTATGGGCTTGCTTTAAAATTGTTTTACTGATATAATTTATTTGTTCTGTATATTCATAAGTGTTGCTTCAGCTTACTCTTTTATTAAGATTTTTCTGACATCTTGTATGTTTTTAACCTGCAGTCTTGAATGCATTTTCTGAGATATCAATATAGCAGAGTTCTTGGTATACTGTATTTCTGAGAAATGGACATACTTCTAAAAAGAAAAAAGAGAATACTTTTATTTCCTTCTGTTGACTTGAGTTTACAGTAAACTGTGTCTTTTTCCATAAGCTCTGCACAACAAAACTGTAGACTCTAGCAATGACTGCTGTCAACTGAAGATCTGCATACATCCATCCACATGTGTGTAAATATTTGCACCAGCTTTGAAAATGCCATATGCTTCTAACAGCTGTTAACACATGCACTCACTTTCCTATTGTTGTATATCCAAATAGCATACAAAGCAGTGAAACTTCCATGACTATATCTGAAGGGAAGAAGCTGGCAGATCATGCTGTAAATATTTGAGCAATCAGTAAAAACAAATTGCTTAAATTGATGCATTGTGCAAATCCCCTACAATGGCTGCTATGCAAGAAAAATATGTTGAAAAGGATCAATTCATGGTTTAAGAGTTAGTGCTGCACAGTTTTAGTCATCACTATCGCATGGGCTAATTATAGCCTGATAATTGATAAAAGAGCTCTGAATTAGCTGCAAGGTTGCAGTCTTAATTTCTTACTTCAGACCACTCAGTCTTTATTGATGCTGCTGTATTGCCAAAGCTGTAGAATTCCCTCAGCAAAAAATTATTTCCCTCTAGGCTCCAGCCAGAAGAGAACAACAGTGCCTCAGTCGCTTTTCTTGTCTGCTTGGATCTTTGCCATAACTTCCCTGACTGAATCAATGTGCTTTAAAATAGAAGAATTGATTCTCTGATTTCAATGCCATTGTTTTATCTTTCCAACACAMAAAGGTACTTGACTCTTTATTCTCTGCTTCTATTTCTTCTCTCTTCTTTTGCTTTTTCAGATTTTTTTTTTTTTTAACCTACATAACATTTCTGCTTAATTGATGAAATATACACTGTGGGTGGCTCTCTCTATGTACTTTGACCACATAAGCATATAAAACATCTTCTAGAGGAAGCTTCTGTCACTAGGCATTACGAATGCTAACTGGTTTCTTCATCCATGCATATATGGAATTGCAGTAGTTTAGTGGTAGCTGTTGCCACCCACTTGCTGCTACAGATGTATGCTGGATCAGTGCTCTCTGTTAACCATGATATGGGTAATCCCTTCCCTGAACAAATGTGAAACCTCCAAGGGATATTTCTCAGTGCATATCCCATAAGATTACACATTGCCATTCTTTCTGTTTGATAGTTTACTGTTACTAAGGGATGCATGTTCAGTATTTTAATGTCAGGGTGCTGATGATATTCATGACTCATTCTGTTTTTTTTTTTATGGTAAGTCCAGACCAACTTTGGGGTGCTGCCATTGATGGTCAGAGTAAGAAAATCCAAATGTATGCCAGGCCATCTGGAAGGGCAGAAGGAGTTATATTTCACTGATGCTGAAGTGTCAGTGGCAGATGCAAATGTTAAGCCAGATAATATAGAAGCAAGAGAAAATATTAGGTTTTTCAAAAAGTTGAAACAGCTTATGAGCCATAATGTGTTTCCTCCTCTGACATTAAATACAGCAGAAGAATTAAGAACTCAGAAGTTATGTACTTAATGTACTTAAACATTTTAATTTTTCCACTTATCCTTATATTCTTATAGTGAAACAAATATACATTTATCTTCTGAAGTTTGTTTGTCTTAGGAGAAGATTCTCATGAATGCACAGACTTTTTCTAATCCTTTTTAAAAAATGAGTATAAGTTAGGGGGTCTATCATTGTCACTTGGGCTGGACAGAGCCCAGATCAGCTGAAAGGAACTAAATGAAATGAAGTACATCTGACTTGTTTAAAGTTCTGGCTGTTCAGCAGCACTTTTTTTTCCCCCCCCTCACCTGCATAAAGAGATTGATGGAAAACATTCAAAACTGTAAATACCCTCAATGCTTGTTCAAATCCTAGCTCTATACTATGCAGCCAGAAATTATTAAGGTAAACAGAGCTCTGTCTCCCTGTTTGACTTCAGAGTTTGCATCTGTGCATTTTCACAGTCTTCTGCAGCAATAGTGTTTTGTCTCAGTTTTCCATTATGTAATATAATACACATAGCGATTTTCAAGCATCTTAGAGATGTAGATTTTAATCTTTTCTCTGGATATTATCTCTGCACAGCATTTTGCAAACATCAAAAAGGTGAACTCTCCATGCTTCCACATACCCTACAAGGCAAACCTTAAAAGTTTGGGGGCTTGGTTTCCAAAGCAATTATTTTTATCTTGATGTGATGCTGTCACTTTTTAAACTAGAGAAGTCATTAAGCTCTGTGCTCTCTGGGTTACAGTAGATGTATATTTCCATTGTCTTCAAAACACATTCTTCATTTTACCAGTCTCAGCAGGAATATATTAAACTTCAAACATGTTCAAATTCTAACATTTACCTGGAACCCTTGACTATCCTGTGACCTGAGGATCAAGCAATGCATGAGAATTAGATGCAAAGGAAAAGGAACATTATTGTACTTTTACCCTGGCAAACAAGTAAACTCCATAGCTGTCAAGAACGTTTGTTTTCTTTCTTATTCTCAGTATCTTTTTCTTTTAATTGATGGAAAGACAGTATATGTTTTGATAAAACTCATCATAAAATCATCCCATCTATTTTGTTTGTAGGAGAATGTTTAGTCACTCCGTCATAAAGCGATTGTTAGTAGACAGTATATGAGCAGTCTCGTAACATTTTAGAATCTTTGAAATCACCCAATTTTGTGCCACAGTTCTGTTAAAGAGATGCTGCCTCATGAGTCTGGATTTTTTTCACAAAACCAAAATTGCAATTGACTCTTGTCAGTCCTTTGTAGGATTGAAGTTATGCCACTGACTGAAGATTTCAAGTAGGTAAATGACAAAAAAAAAGCATACCTTTTCAGAATTTGACCTGTAACTTTGGAAACCTGTATGTATTCTTTTTCCAAGCATATTTATTTTAAAAAAAAAAGTCATTTGGGGCCCTCTCACATTTATCAGTGTTAAGGTACAAGACTGTAGATGTTCTGGCATCTAAATCACATATCTAAATTAATCCTTGTAAATCTTCTCCAAAGAAAATGTAAGCTATACACTTGAACCTATGTAAAGTAAAAACCAGCAACTTAGTCAAGTAAAAAACAGCAGCTCAATCTGTGGACATGGATATCGTTGCACCATGAACTTGCAACATGGTTCTTTATACTCATGACAACAGCAAGATGTAATCAAAGACTTTTTATATTTCTCTTTAAATTTGCCTCCTGATTTCAAATGTTTATGGTCACACATTAGGGCATGCAAGAATGAAAGAAACAAGATAATGCAGATAAAATCTGCAGGGAAGTTAGAAACATCTGAGCAATAATGAAATGCAGTTCAGAATAGAAGATATAAGATAATAATACATCTTGGAGAAAATACTCTCAAATAAAATTCAGAGGGAGGGAGAGCCTTGGAAAGCTGTAATGCTAAAAAAGATCCAAAGATCTTTTGGATAGTAGACAGGAAGTTAGATATTGAGCTTGCAATGTAAGAGGAAGGCACAAATAGACCACCCAAGTTAAATCTGCACCTACAGGAAATGGATGTCATAATCTGTAGGAGCACTTTGGAAACCGCTACAGGAATAGTAGGTACATTCCCAGGGTTTTGCTACTGAAATGACATAGAAGTTGAAATAAAGGTGAGGAAAAATCACAGACACATTTCAGCTGAAAAAATGGTGCTGAAAGATTGCTTTTACATGCTAAGTGAACAACACCTAAACAGAGTGCACCTCTGGAAATATTTTCTTGATATAAATAGCAAGTGGTGAAATGTTTTGGGATTGTCATGAAAATTTACTCAAAATTAAATAGGGAGACAAAAAGAAACAAAACAGTTTTGAAGGAACAGGTAGTAAGGAAATGTTCAGTAGCTGTAGAAAGATATTGTTGGAAAAATAAATTGGCTTACAAGTTACTGTTCACATATCATATATGCAGAATGCAGTCTGCTGGAATTTATTATCCCTTCCCTAAGCACCTCAAAGATAAATGTTTGTATGTGAGCTAACTAGCCAAGACTCCCCTTGGAGAAAGATGTAGACATACCCAGAGGATGTTTCTTCTCTTGCCTAATTATATATCCATGATAGACCAGATTAATCATGTTCAAGAAGAGACTATGATGGAGGTGTCCACAGTAAGCAGCTTCACTAGACATCTCAGTAATTATGCTTAAAGACAAGTGAGATGAATCCCATGCAAGGTAGCCAAATTATGGTTTGCATGAACATTTAATGCAAATGTATTAATTTAAACATTACTAAAACTTAAATAGAAAGCTTATCAATAAAATAYTTTACTCATAGCTTTGCTAAATTTTAGGGTTTTTTCGATGCTGTTCTTTCATCCTAATCATTCTATCATCATTTGTCATCTATATCTATTTAGCATTTAGAAATTCTGGGTAGGCGTCATATTTAAAGTATTGTGTGCTAGCCTCGTTGGTGTTGTAAAATTACATAGTAATATATCCTAGTTAATTTATAATAGTGCAGATAAAGCTAGATAATGGGACAAAAGTATCTCATGGTGAAGTTCAGTTGAAATCTTAGCTCCAAAAGAAACAGCAGAATATTTATCTGCAAGACAAGCACTTTGCAGTACACAACAGGGGTTACTGTGAATTATGCAGCAAGATCTCAGAAGATGAAAGCTTCTGGCTTGCTGTGAATATACATGTGTTACTGAGATAGTATTACTTATTTCACACCTCAGTATTTTGTGTCAGTACCTTGAAATCTGGATGTCCACTAGAAAAAATACCTATTTTGCTGTAGATAGCTGTCACCTGTATTAATAAGTAGTGTAACAAATTTTGATAGTGATTCATCACATAATCTTACACTGCCTACCATTCTTGACCAGGACTACAAAAATTATGTCTCTGAATATGCATGAAATATCTTAAACAATGTGAAAACAATGGTAGCACTGGATTGATTTTTTTTTTTTTTATTATTTTAAAACATTATAATAATTCTGACACTGCTGGAAGTAACTAAATGTTTCTCTAACACATTCCAACACTCTCAGTGTGAGTTGTGACATTCCTTGTGTTGAGTCATCATGTTTAGAGAGGTAACTTACATCCTCTTCATAAATACTACAGTTACAGTCCTCTATTTCTGAATGCTTTCATCAGATGAGAGGAAGATGGGAATATATAAAAGAGATGGTGGGAGTCTATAAAAGAGGAAGTGTTATGTGAAATCTTTTATTTAAAATTATATCTCTTTTTACTTTTGCTACATTTCCATTGGTATTAAATACTTAGTCTTGATTTATGCTCCAAAGATGTGGCCACCTGGCAAGTTTTAGAACCTCTGCCAATTCATAAGTACTCATCCCATTAGGCCCAGTTTGCTTAAGTATTCCCTGATCTGATCCTCATCCACCAAATGTACATCTTAGTAGCATAGAATCATGGAAAGTGTTGGAAGACACCTTTAAAGACCTTCTCATCCAAACCACCTGCAGCAAGCAAGAACATCTTCAACTAGATCAAGTTGCTCAGAACTCCTCCGTTGAATGTTTCCAGGGATGGGGCCACTAGAAAGCACCTCTCTGCAAAATCTGTTCCAGTATTTCACCACCCTCATCATAAAATCTGCCTTACTTATATCTCATCTGACTCCATTCTCTTTTGATTTAAAACCATAATCCCTTGTCCTATTGCTCCAGATTTCCCCCTTGGTCTCTCTCTTGTGGGAGATCTTGCTAGCAATGACTAGCACAGATGTTAAAAAATGACAGATCTAAAACTTGCTGTTTCTAAATGAAGTCAGTACCGCCACATTTTAATTTTAGCCCATTTCTATTTATGAAAGGGATTCATCAGAATAATGGTTATAGCCAAGCTAGACATCCTTCGTGGTAGATGTTTACAGTCATTGGAGAGAAATGGCTATTCTTAGTGAAGAGTTCTCTTAAACTCCACAGCTGAGGTGCAGGTTCATATTTCAAGATAAGGAAAAATAGAGTAGAGTAGAATAGGCTATGCCTCCTGGTGATAAGGAGAGCCTGTGTGGCAAGAGATATGAAATTTTTAATGCATAAACTCTAGATTGTCCCATGCTGCACCCGAGCCTGCCTGTGTGCACACCCAGTATGTTTAGTCCCTTACTCCCCGAGTGGTCAAACTCCCTATCTAGTCATCTGCATGGATGAGATAATGGATCAGTTTGAAATAGTGGAGGGCCTGAGACATGGTTATTGATTGAATTCCTAACCATTTTCACAATTAGATGTTTAACTAATTGTTACAGGAACTTTCTAGTTGGGAACTTCGGAGTGTTTAGGATATTTCCCTGGGCAGGTCTTGATAGACTAATCTACACACTTACGTGTGCTAGTTAGCATTCTGCAAGGTTAATCTGGCCATTGCAGAGACTCCCCAGGCTTGCAGAATTGACCTCCATAAAAAAATTAGCTCTTTTCAGAAACAAGAAGATATGAGTCTTCGGGAAAATTAGAAACTGTCTCTGAAGATGTAGATATGATTGTATCAGACAGTGTTGTAGGTAGGTAAGATAGTAAGAAGATATTTTGTATATAATTTTAAATAATATATAGCAATAGATCATGCAACTGCTGGACTGTTCTCAGGGCCACTGACCAACTAGGTATCATAATTCAGCAAAGCAGTGGTTTTGGGAGCCTCACTGAGCCAGCTGAAGATGCCACTGTAAAGACCTTTGTCTTGTCTGACATCCACGCAGTGACCAACCATCTAGCTTGAAAGACTTGACTCAGAGCACAAACATTGACAAAGCTATGACAAGACCGCAAGATTTAAGCATTGGTTAGATGAATCCCACTGCCATAGTAGATACTGCAGTCAGAAACTCTCAAGATCACTACTTGAGTTTGGGATATATGGCAGCAAAAAACATCCATTCCACTGGCTAAAACACAGGAAACTGAATTGCCAGAAATTCTCTGAAGGATGTCTTCTCAAAAAGCCACCAATCTTGGGTATGATTATTTGACATGCACCAATCTCAAAAGTATAACAATTACTACAGAAATGAATGCAATACTACTTTTGTTTGAGGGATGCTAAGTAGCATATTTATTAGAGATGAACTCTGAGTATCTGAGATCAGCTGCCGTATGATCTTCTTTGAGCCCAATGTATGCATTAGAAGATCACTGGCAGAATACGAGGACTGAAAGCAATTTATTCAGAGCAGTACATCATAAGGACTTTTACCTCGGTGACTCCAAATCTGATTGCCAACTCTTTCCTGCAGCTAAATCAAGTGATGAAGGTTTTAGAAGAATCTGAGTAAACATGCAAATTTCAGAGCACTCAGAATGGTTGACCTTTAAACAGAAAGGAGTTCTCAATCATAGCAAAAGCAGAGCTAATGCCCTATATAATTCTGAATTATCATTAACAGTTGGAAAGGCACTTGCAATATGTCAGGGATAGAGAAGCTCAATAAAGAAAAAGTGCTTCTAAAAATTTTTGGCTTATACATCTTGGTAGCCCTCGGAGACGTACCTTCCACATTAAGATTTGACTCACAATATATCTGTTATTTTAAAGAAACTGCTAGGATAAATACTTCAGAGAAGGAATTCTGTTTGGTATTTTTATGTACTATGAGCTGCACATGTCTTCGAGGGCTATGGGACATTGCAAATGGCATAAGGATTTTCTTGAAATTTTCATCAGTAGCTTGCTTCTCCCAGCAACAGATGGTTTCATATAGAGATTATACCAGAGAAATTCAGCAGGATAAAAYAGCAAAGAAAAGTTTATGCACCAGAAATAGCAAAAAAATCTCGATCTTAAAGCCATACATTAGAGTAAAATCTAGTAATATGCAAATTTTTCTGATTATTTGGTAAATAAAAAGGCCTCAGACATTTAATCAGCATCATACCGAGACAACAGTTTATACCTAAGTTTAGAAATATCACTAATAATATGTTCAACAGCACAATACAAGATGTAAACCCTTGATATGCAGCTAAGTTTTTCTGCTTGCACTTAGATAAGCTACCATACATATAAGGAGCCTTTTACTGGATCCCTTCTACTTTATTTTCCCATATTTCTGAGGAAAGCAAGGTGTGTATAGAAAGAAACAAAATGTAGGATATATTTTGTTTTACCCCAGTATACCCCAATACACTTATAATATGGACAAAAGGCACAAACAGTTGTAGGTACTGAGAAAAGCTGAGTTTACTGCAGCAAAGATAGATGCACCACAAAAATTCAGCACTGATTAAATATGACCTTAGTTAAGTGTCTTGCATTCTTATTCAATTAAGAAGACAGTGTCACGGAACAGATTCAGAAAAATCTAGATTGCTAAGCAAGGAACTGCTTAAAGGCACTCTCAGCAGAGGGCTGCCTGGAGGTAAGCAACAGAGAAAAGTTGGATAAAAGTCTGGGACAATTTTAAAATTACTTTCAGAATCCTCTAAGAGCAGTGTGAAATGGTGCATGTCGCCCAAAACTTTTTCATAAAAATAGTAAATTAACTTCTAGGAAAATGAATAGAAAATGAGGAAGTTTTCTTTGAAACCATGAGAGCTAGCTGCTATAGCTCAGAGCTATACTACATATTACATGTGAGGGTTTTACACGCCTTTATTTCTACATTTGTTCTATTCTGCTGTAAAGAATTGTCTTTTTTTTTCTGATCACTTCATTGTAACTGGGTGCCATTCAGTGAGAACTGGTAAATCCTAGACCTTGGATCCTCCTTTCCAGGTTTTTTAAATGTAGTTAATATGATGATTTCCCAGGAGACAAAAAAGGCCTTCCTACCACTCAGTATGCTTACACATACTGAGTAGACAGTATGTATGACAGCAGTATGTTTAAAAGCCATGTTTCATTCTTGTGTTTTTCTTTTTTTCTATTACCCTGATTCTGTAACCCCTCTTTGCATATGAACATTAAGCTCTGGTATCTTTGCAGGTAAGCATGCTCTCAGTTAATTTTTCTTGCAAAGAGGTAGATGGCAGCTGAATGATTTTCATTGCTGGACTTGGTTACTTGCATTGATGGTCTTACATGAAAGACGTCTTTCAGAATATTTTGAAGCCTTGAGGGATTTAAATCCCTCTCTTGCACTGATCCTTACTGAAGTTTCAGGCTTAACTAACGCTAGGAATCTGAGCCTAAGCCTTCAAAACTGTTGGGACTTAATCTGTACACCTCTCCTGGGCATTTTTTATTGTCTAGTTTAAGCATTGACTATTGTAAGTTTAATGTTCCTGTGTTGCCACTTAGGAGCCTACAGATTTGATTTGGAAAATGAACAGCTGCCAAAATACATAAAGGTTGAGCTCTGCAACATACTGTAAGTAGCTTCTTTAAATATTGTATAAGAGCACTAGACCCTAGTCCTGCATAGGGAAGAGAAAGACTTCATAAACATAGACTGTATGTGTAAGTAACTATGGAAGTAAAGAACAGCTGGTGTTTAGGAATTCAATGGGAATGCCCAACAACAAAATTGAAGAGTACAGAATTGGTGATTTTAAATGTATGGGTATTTATTTAGAAATCCAAAATCAAATCATTAATTTTGAAATGCTTTTGTATCTGTTTTAAAGGGTAAAATCATGAAACTCATAACAAAAGAAAAAAGTTACCAAAGAAAAAATAAGCAGGGAAAATATGTTTTTTATTTCCTAAAAAATTATTATTAATTGCCAAGCAGTTTAAATTGGAAATATATTTTAAAATTGCTAATGATGCATTATGTATCCTTATCCTGGTGTTCTTTTTATTATGAAAGTATTTAGCTTCATCCTAAAGGTTCCACTATACAATTTTTATAGTTCAGTATCCCTAAATTAGATTAAGTGTGAATTAATAAAATAAATACATAAGAAATATTATTGCTACCTTGCATGGTGTTGTATAACTGAACTTGCTACTTCACTTCTTCCTAATCAAACTGTTCTTTTTTCTCTTTCAGCTAGTGTTCTTGTCTTTTCCCCACTTCCTTTTAGAGACTTCTGGGAACTAAATTTTCTCTGTATTTCTAAAATTCCCACAGTAAATTAACTGTGAATTTTAGGCATATCTCTCAATTACATGCACCTGTACTGGATCAATTAGCTTGCCTAATTTTTAGCGAAAATAAATGGCCCACAAGTGTTCTCCATTAATTAAAATACTATCAGCCTTTTGTGAGTGCGCTTCTAATGTATTCTGTCTACAGCAGATTTGAGGGCAGCTGCTTTTGGATGGACCTTACGGTGTTAAYTTACCTTTTGAACTCATTGTCCCTCCCTGAAAACTAATGCAGAATTCATTTTTTTTTTCTTTTAAAGCATAACTTTTGTCTTATTAGTTACTGTGAGAACTGCTTGCTGTAAAACTAAATCAGATCTTGTACTGTAGCATTTTGTATTTTAAATTAAAGGGGTTTGTTGCTGCTGCTCTTTAATTTTGGTTGTAAAGCCAGATTGGACCTCTCTTTAATGGCTTTATTTGACGTCAGTCTATCCAGAAAATAATTTCCTTGCCTGGATGTAATGCATAGGCTACTGTAGAATAGTAATTCTTCTAGGTGTTGGAAAAGCATGTTTAAATCATACTTATGTGCTCATGACCTTTCTAATGCAATGATTTAAGAGAGTTTTGCAGATTAACGGCTTTATTCTGCACTCCCTGAAAACTCTCTGCTTAAAAAGCACCCTGACCACTCTCAATGATTCTGTTTAATGATGCAATTCAACTTTTTTGCAAGGACCATTTTTAAAAAGCCATACTGCTAAGTATGCCTTTATAAATTATTTATAGAGAATTGCTGGGACAATATCTTTCTTGGTGAGTTGCTGGTGCCAGTAACACTGAATTATCCACGGAAATTAAGTCAACAAAGCTTATTCCTTTCTTTTTCTCATCCAGCATCCAACTTAAGTATAAATTCGTGCCAGAAGCCATTTTAGATTTCATGCAGGAATATTTTTCATTGCTTCACAGAGTATTTCAAAGAGGCAGGAAAATCTTTCATTACTAGCCTGCTTCCATTCCTAATTAGCAACTTTAAAGCAGTTAGTTGAGCAGTATGTACAAGATTTGGTAGATATTTTTATAATACATAGTCAGTCTAGAGTTAAGAAAAACTGAGCAGAATTATGGAAATAATCACATAATAAGTATATTAATAAAGTTAACCTACATTAACATAAGTATTGACAGAAACAATAAATTGGTGACATAGACTCCCTTATTCTATTTTAAATTATGTCTTTCAATTGTCCCTTTATTGACCTGTTTTATGATCTTTCCCAGAGACTTCAGTCCAATACGTTATTGACATCAAGGAGAAATTCAGTGGGAGCATCTTGCATAGAGTTTTTCTGAAATCCCCTCCCTATCTGTTGCCATGACAACACAACCATTCTTTCTGGAGAGGCTGTTTTCTCCATTGCTAGAAAAATAATTTTACAGCTTTATTGTTGCAAATATTCGAGTGTGAAGAAGAAAAGAAAACCAGAAAACGACCTGAAAAACAATGCATTCTAAGTGGACTTTCTGTGTCATCAATGAACAAAGGAAAAAACCCCTAGGATTTGAAGCTAGTAGTCACTTTCTATAATAGTTTTAAGTTTCTGCACATATAGGTGTTTCTATGGGATGTTCTAACTGCAAAAGGTGGCAATCCTGATTTTTTAGTTTCGAAAAAAAGTAGGTTTTATGCAGGGGATTTTTTGATTTTGTGCTGGAGGCACAGTCTGAGAATGCTACTTGATTCAAGTGTCTTAAACTACTCAGCATATGCAAAGCCTACCTGCACCCAGTTGCTAGCCACCTAATTTCTGTTAAATTTCACAGGGAACAGAAATTATGTGGAATAGCATTTCTTTGCCTTGTCAAAGCATAGCTGGCACAAACCAAGAGAATTATATTTCTCTTAATATGTAATTACATTACAAAGATGGCTGGGATTAAAAAAAAGCGCAACACAAAGTGTCTCCATTATTCTAGCATAAAAACCATCAAGACTGTACATCAGGGAACACAGAATACTTTCCAAGAATAGGAGTGCAGGTCCTACTTTTTTTTTTTTTTATGCTGAACCATTTTAGAGTAATTAGACCTTTACATGAAAATAGAAATGACCTGACATAAAGTGAATGAGATTTGGAAATCTGTGCTGATAAGTAACAAAAAGGTATTGTTATAGGGAGTAAATCCAGTTTTTAAAGATGGTCTAATATTCCTTTCAAGCATATGAATTGCAAGGTATCGTACTTCTACAAAGATTTGTATTCTTTCTTCACTGCCCCTTTTACTTAAATTTTTTAACTGAATTGGAAGTAAAGAATAAATGTATCATGCCTTTTTCCCTTTAGTTAAGTCTCTAAAATCAGCAGTTTCCTTATAGGTGATTAAGTCTTGTGTGAAGGAAACTAGTAATAAATTATGATAAAGTTTCAGAAATATATGGAAAGTACAACAATATTCTTGAAATAGTAAACAAAAGCATTATCATTTTCCTAATGCAAAACAGGAAAAAGATAAGCTGCAGAAAAATTTCAGACTCTAAAGAGGAGTCTGCTGAATTATATAAATTGGTATTATCATTTATCTTTATTGTGACAAAATTTATCTTCCTGCATCAAAATCTGCTTTGGTTTCTGTCCCAACTATGTGTATGAACCAGAGTAAATTTGATTTCATTTTAAAATATGCATCCTAACAAACACAATTTTTGTCTTAAATAATTAACTTATGAAATCCCTTACTTAATGCATTTCTTGAAAGTAAATTCATAAAATATATTTCCAACTCATAGAATGAACAGTATCTGCAGATAGCCAGGAGAACATATTTGGCACAGTCAACATTTAGAAGGGAAACAAGACCAAAATGATTGGTTCTGTAAATGCTCAGCAGACTGCAGAATTGTATGTGGTTCTGTGACTACACAAAAAAATTAACTATTCTGAAATCTTAAACAGACTTGGAATGAACATCAACCTTTTTATACAAAATTTACCTATGAATAGTAGGAGACTTCTGAATAAATAAAGACAAGAAAAATGGAATTTCTATGAATCTCATTTTAATGGTATTCTGCAACCTCTTTTATCACTTGGGAACAAATCAGTTCTAAGAGAAAACATGTTTCATTAAACTATTTCGAACAATTATACCCTATTCTAGTTTTATTCCAACTGAACTCTTAAAGAAAATCTAGAGTGTAATAGCAGATCAAAAGGTAAGGGGCTATTTTATAAATAATGGAATAYAGTTTTATATATGAAATAGCCATCATGTTTGACTCTGAATGATCTTTTTACATTTATGTATGTTGAATTTTTGAGCTTGTTTAGAGTACAACATAGCACAAATGACAGCATAATAACAAAGAAAATTAAGAAATCCTACTAGATTGTATAGTCAGCCTGACTGGCATAGGATTTTTCAATAAACCTGCAAATGTTTTACCCAATTCTGTTTTCAGTGCTTCAAAAGATACAGTTCTGTTCCCTTTTTTTAGAATGTAATTGTTCTATATTTCCTTTGCATTATTGTGACAAAATGGGAAAGAGTTAAATATAATGATTCTGTTTGCTTACGTATTTGTACCCTCTTCCTCTACAGCACAAATACCGTCATTATATACAGCTTATCTCTGTTTTATTACACTGACTGCTTCTTTGACAGGAGGAGGTATTTGGAAGGCTTCTACGGACTGTAAAGAAATGAAGTTTTAATTTAAAATTTTCTTATAGTGTTCTTGGCACTAAAAATGTTATTTACCAGCTTGGCTTCTTGCACACTGCTTTAAAACAGAGTTCTCCAACAATTGCACACAGCAGATTTGTGATGTGTCAGCCATTTCAAAGTCATGTATAATCCTGCTCAAATCACAAGACATCTCTACACACGTACTGTCTCCACAGCACAGTGGCATGGTGTGGTTCTTCAGCACCAAGTGGAAATTAAACTCCAAATAAGCCACTCCCCTTCCCCCAGCTCCCTGTGCAAGAGTTGGACCAAGACTGGAGACTATGGGTTGAGATAACAATTTACTGAAAGCAAACAGCAGCGGAATAAGAAACAGCCAGTAACAGCAAAAATATTAATAACAAAAGTATACAAAAAGAGAAGGTGCTTTACCTACAATGAAGGTGTTCACCACCTCGACTGAGTTCCACATGGCCACTGGGACAAAGATAAGATGGCAGCTGCATCACATGGCTTCCCTGAMAAAGAAAAGCTGGCGGTTGCTCCCCACAGCCGGCTCTCCCCGTCTCCAAGCCCAAGACAACAGAAAACATCTTTGCATCATGCAGAAATGGGTCATTTTACATATGAAATCAGGTTGTCCTTAACATTGCCCAAACTGTTCACTAATTAAAAAAAACTCAAAACCAGGCAAACAAAAAATCCAAACATAGCATGAAAACAGAGATTTGTAATGTAATACTTTAGTATAAAGACAGTAAAATTAACATTTAATTTCTTCTCTTAATTTTATCTATTTTAAAGCTTTGGGTTTTTTGTGAAAAAGACATCTTTTAAACATTCTACAAATTGCCATGGTATACACTTTAATTCTTCCCATAAGTGAAAACAAGCTTTTCTGTCATAAGAAGTTTTTAAACAGAAATATTGTAGACTYCTCCACATGTGCATTTGCAACTATGAGGAGTTTGGCAAAGCAGCTCGACAAACTTTGTAATGGTCATAGTTGCTGGTGTTCCTTGAGATTTGATTTGCAACCAAGAGAACAAGTAGATCTCAGAGAAGATAAAGAGGTGGCTAACAGAAAGCCAAAACTTTCACTAGAACAGTTTCGGCATGCTTAATGTTTCGGGCTCCCATAAGGTAAAATATTTATAAGCTATACATATATCTATATCTATATAGTTTATAATGTTGTCTTTCCCAGTATAAGGTCTATCTCAACTGATAGGTTTCTTTCTAACCTATGACTTTCCTATAGAGACAGACTATTAAGAGAATATTACTTTCCAGTTTGTCACCATGATGTGGCATGTATTTGTGAACCTAGGTTCCTGAAAACACTCATGTCACGCTGCTTCAGGTGTACCCATAATAATCTCTCTTTCAAACTCTGCTTTTACTACTTACTCTGCCGATTTTCCTGCAGGTAAAATTTAAAGATGCTTGTTTTACATATTTGCCTAAGCAAGTAACAAGAAAATTCCCTTTCTAAGGCTCCTGTTCAGAATTACCTCCATTCAAACAGCCCACTTGCTTTTCTGAAATACATTACTTGCTACACCAAAATAAAATAATTCCTTTACTTGCTTCCACATTCCTGGATCTTACAGTATATTTGGGTTGGTTTTTTTTTAATCTAAATTCATTATGAATTTACCCTTACATTATGCATCAGAGTATCGTGAAAACTTGGTTAACCACAGATCTACTAAGATTATATTGATGTTCTGTAATTCTTGTTCATGAGATAAGTCTGTTTTTAAGGACTGGTTCATTCTTTTTTGGCTTTTCAATGTATGTGTGCAACACTTATAAAAGCAAATTTCATGAGTAGTCTTACCATGAGTGTAATTTTCATCATGTAAAAGAGAAGAGCAGACAACTAGAGAAATATGAAAATGCCAAAGCAGAGTAAGAAGAAGCAGAGTTGAGCAGTGGGCTGGACTGCGAGAGGTTTAAACTATATCTTATTTATAGTAATATTTTTCACTATTTCTGTACAACAAGTAGCTGTATGGTAGAAAAAGCTGAGTGAGGTCCATGTTTAAAATTACAGAAGACCGAGCTTGTTTCACTCCACACACAGGTTACTAAAAATTAGATGGAGATATTATTTGCAGTCTTGTGTGTTTGATCAGCTTCTGGGAACTAGTATAGCATTTTCTTGTCTCAGATAATTAATGTTATATCTTGGAGGTTGCTTAGTAGTAAATGTTGCATCTGAGATATCAGACTGGTTCAGAAGCATATTGAGAGAGTAAAGGATCTCCTTGCTTTTTTTTCAGACTTGCTGGTATCACAGGGTGAGAAGCTGAGATACAGAAACTCTTCCTTTTCATGATATCAGGAGGGTGTGTAACATGACCAAGTTGTAATCAAGATTTTTCATTTGTCTTCTGAGGACATTTTGGCATCAGCCAGTGACATTTGAGGAGCTTCTTTATAAATAAATTAATTTAATAAACATATTAAAGCTCAGAACTGCCTTAGAAAATAAAAAAGTCTAGCTAAATATGTCATAAGGTCCACATACTTCTAGACATGCAAGAAGTTATGACTGGTCTTGTTCAAGAGAAAATGAAAAAATGGGAAAACATCCTGAAGTAACAGAAAGATACTATTCATATATTCACAGCTGAAGACTGAATATCATTGTACACAGCAGTGAGGAATTTTAATTTTTTTTTTACCTGTGGGTTAATTTTCAATAGCACTTAAAGACAAAATTTGGTTAAACTGCTTTGCATGTAAAATCATAAAAATACTGTTTGTTCCTTGTTTTGACCTCCCTCATAATCTAGAATTTGAATTGGAGCTGTATTTGACGGACAAAGTGAAATGAATGAACAGCACAGTTTTGAGYAAGATTTAATGTTCTCTTCATTTTTCTTGAACAGACAGATGTCGTAACAACATAATCCATTATGATTTGTTGGAGTAAAACTGGAGGCCTTTTGGGATATTAAACCAAAAATGACCATTATCTCTTAGGAAAGGAAATAGAAACCCTTTAAAGATTGAGCTGACAATCTTCACAGTCATTAAGGATACTGATGGGAACATATTCACCCTGGTATATAGAAACTAGCTGTCATATATCAGTATTACCTAATGTCAAATTCCCATTCACCGTACTAAAAATACATCCTTTGTAGAAACTACATTCACTTCACATAAATATAGGATTCTATTCTTAAGCAATGTTTCTTTTAAAGGGATAAATCTCTGTTTATAGTCTGATTCCCTTCTTTTCAGAAGTAGGAAATATAACCAATTTCTAAGACTTAGCAGACCACAGCCACATAGATTGCAAGCCCTCAGGGACRTACCTGGGTGAGCACGAGAACTTCTGCTCTGGGAGCACAACTCCCCCAGGACGAAACAGATTTAGGGGGAGCACTGTGCAAGGAGAGAGGATGGTGTGGTACTCTCTGGTTAGGCCTGTATGTGGGACAGTGCTAGGTTATGTAATAAAAGCTCACAAATTCCTCTGCATGCCCACAAAAGAGTGCAGAGAAACAACAGCAGAAGGGGGAGCCCAAATAATGCCCCCACCCAACTCCACGCGTGCCTTTTATCATGAGAAAGCCATCAAAGGCCCATTTCCAMAAGCTCAGAGGAGCTCAGCAATGCTCAGTAGCAGGCAGGATCCCATATTAAGGATTCATAGAGGATGAACAAACATCTTGTCCAGACCCCTCCCAGAAGCGTCCTGTGAGAGCCATCAGCCCTGTTGTCGAGGTCTGAAACCCATCAAGGTAAGTCATCAGGAGCAACTCTCTGGATCACCTTTCAGACTAAGTATGGGATATCTAAGAGTGTGGGACACATTCTAGAATGCTGGGGAAGAGCATTTMATGGTTGCAGAGAACTTGTTATGGGATATTTAGGGCAAGAACCAAAAGCAGGAAAAGGGAAGGGTTTAGGCGATTTGGGGAAGAACAAGTGAGGGAAAATAAAGGTCTGTGGGGGAAGAAAGGCCGGTTGAATGTAATTACTTCTCTGGTCAGTACACTTCTCTGGCTATTGGGACCTGGGAAGTGGGCAACTGAGGAGACTGGGAACCAAGGATAGTGACTGGGCAGACTGAGGGTCTGAACTCAGCRGATGAAGGGATCCAACTTGTACATATAAATATACACACATATATATGGAGATATAGATATAGATAGATAKATATATATATATATACACACACTCTTTTTTTCTTCCCACTATTTTATCTTCATCCTGCTCAGACAGGAGAGCATGATCAAGTTGTTCATGTTGTCAGTGATTGTGTGACTGATGAGTGTGTCCATTTGTGATCTGTGCCACCACCGGAGTGTATCCTAAATATGTGTTGTATATGTGCCCTGTGCACATGTACCTGCTGGCAATACATCTTCGGTCTCACTACTGGTTGGAAATAAGAGCATGGAGTCACAGCAGCCTCACCTCTCTYTCTCTTCTCATCTGGCATGAAATATTTCAATTTTCCTCTAATATAATGTACTTTAAAAAGACATTTTAAAGGATTATGGGTCTTTATAACCTGAAAATATTTTAACTACATGTTGTTATTGAACATTAAACATGTTTAATAAAGTATTTACTATTTATAACTCTATAGCAATTTCTTAGAATCACGAAAAGAACTCAGGATCTAAATACCACAAATATTTTTTTCTCTTTTTCTAAAGGGTTAGAATTGTATCAACACTTGCATATTCCCTCTGCATTTTAGCTTCATTCCAAAGGAAAGTCCACAAACAGGTAGGGGTTTTTTTCCTGTTCTGCTCACACATATCTTTTTGTTTGCTTATTTTTCAGGTAGTCTTGAAGATATTTCTTGGGAACATGAAGAGGCATAAAGAAGATGAGCACTAAGTCAGAAAAGGTTTTGCAGTTCTATGAGCAACTTCGTTTCCTGTTCATAAACCTTTACAAGGTTTTAATATGCTCCTAACTTTGAATCTGCATCTTAGTTTAAGAGACTTTTTAGGATCCTACAAATATTTTTCACAGCCTAGATTTTTAATGTCTATGCATCTGAACAGCTAATATCAACTTTAAATATTCAGAGTAAGTTTGAAAATATATATGTATAATTAATTCTGTTTTTCTCATAGGAAAAAGGACAGAAAGGAACATYCAGAATCTTTGTTATACTAGGAAAAAACATGCCTTATAGGAAATGTTCAATATTAATTAAGAACAAGACAGTTTTACTTCTGTCTCAGAAAGAGAAATTCCTAAACATGTAACAATGTCTTAACCTCAAACCATGTTATTAAAAGAGCAAAAGAAGGTGAAGTAAGAAAATAAATACAGGAGAAAAAATGGTAATTATGAGTGAAATACTGAATTTGTCTCTTTAATTATGTTTCTGTTGTTGAAACCTTCATTTTATTAGTTCTCTGGGGTTTTTTTAGTATTTAGAAACCCTTCTTATCATGTAATAGATGACATAATATAACAAGCAAACTATGACAGGAACAAACTTCTACACCAATGGCTGAAAATGTAATGCCAGCAGTTTTCTTTACATTTGGTCCTAGATGTAGATATCAATTTCCAAACACATTGTTTGTGAGAAGAATTCATGAAGCTGAACTGCTAGATTCCTGCCATGCCACTCTTCCTGTTTTGTAATTTGAGTATACATTAGGACATCATCAAGCCCTAAAATACAGCAGTAGGAGGATATATTATTAATCCATGTTATAGACAGCAGACAGTGTCTGTCATCAGCTGATACTGGTATGGGTATGGACTGGCCAAGGGCAAGCTTATGTTGCTGGTTGTTGTGTAAGAGGGCAAACAGAATAGATTATTTCTAATTTCACACCATTGTTTGATCCCTAGTTTGATAATTTTTTTACCCAGAGTGCAGTTTCACTTATTCTCATTCATACTTCTTTATCAAATTAGGTTAAATTTGACTAATGTATTYAAAAGCCTTTGAAGACAGGATAGAGACAGATGAACAGATGTAACTGAAAGTCTTGCTTTCTTAAAAACTACAAGCTAACATTATCTATGCATTACAGTATCTAACATGAAGAGTCAAAGTTAAATTAGCAAATGACATAAATTCAAAAAACTTCAATTTATCTGTAATTAGTTTTGGGTTATAGAAGTAAAGGCCATCACCCCAAACCTCTCATACTGTTAATGTGAAAATTTGGTTGCTGGAATAGGACTTAAAACAATCAGCCTACTGATCCCTTAACAGTCCAAACTCATTTCTATGAAGTGACTGGGAACAAGGAAGTGGTTTGAATCATTGTCTGTTTAAAATCTCCATTTTATTTTATTTTTTTTTTTCCTAAGCACAAGTAGTTTGGGGGCTTTTTTCAATATAAACAGCAAAACACCAGAATGGTTTCTTGGGAAATGTGTTTTAACCCTGCTTCTTTCAAAAACCAGGAAAAGGATTGCATACTACTACATTGGTTCATTGTGCCAGTAACATGTTTGTCTAAYGAACATACACATATGTGTGCACACGTATGTACATGCATAAGTAAGTGCATGTGCATACGTAGTTATACATTAATGTGTATGTCTGTGTGTAGTTAAATATTAGGATAAGTTAATTCTCTACTCTCCTCTGAGCTGTATAATCATCTGTGCTAGTCTTCTTTGTCTTTCCTTGTTATGTGTTTAGCTTTTACTACCATTATTTTCGATGCTTTTTTCCAGGAAAAAAAATAAAATTAGAGGATAAAATATATCTTTCACAGCATCTGTACTTAGGCAAAACAGTCTTACTGTTCATAGCAAAGACACAGCAGTTCAGCATTTGTAAACGTCTCGCTATACAGTTATTCCTAAAATAAAATGAGCCTGTGATTCCCATGTAAATTATAGCTATTTTCCAACTAACAGGTGAGGGATGTAAATTTGTGCATAGAGATTAGCAGAGGAAGACATAAGTTTTTAGCTATTAACAGAACAATAAAGCTCTATACAAGCATTCTAATCTTGGCTTGCACTAGAATGAGTCTTGGCCATATGGGAATTAGGTTAAGAGCAAGGCAGATACCCAAATTTGTAGAACAGGAAAGCAAAATATTGAGCATATGTGGGCTCATCCCAGCAGAAAAGTCTAGACATGGATTTACTAATTTTATTTCTATTATACAGTTTAAAAATAGCCAACAAAACTGACTGCTGGCTATTTTAAAAGTTATTATTTATTTATTTTTAAACTTATTTTTGTGTCGACATATCCATGCATAGTTATAATATCTTTGCAATTACTCCCTTAATCCAGAGGAAGAAAATTTTTCAATATGTATTACCAATATGCTGAATCTATATAATATTACTCTGTAATCTTTGGTCATACTCTGCATGAAACCTCAAAATGTAAAATTTATTTACAGAGTAAAAGTAACTTCTTTCCTCATTTAAAAACAATTTCTTTTTTTTCTGAGTATGTTCAGGATAATATCTCAGGAAGAAAATCTGCATTTAGTATTTCTTTTTGTGTGTTCACCAAGGATGGGGAGAATGTATCCATACTGGTAGGTTTTATTGGTGGTCCATAATAAATGTCATAACAGTTATGCCCTAAAAGAAAAGCATGTCTCTGAAGTGTTTCTGCTGGATGGAGAAGTATGGTTATATTCAGCCCCAGTATTTTTACCAGTCAATTCAGGTCTCTAATGTGGATGAGTTATATTTCCCTTAAAATTTTTCAGTCATACATCAGTAATAACTGTTTCTATTTAGAACCATTTCCTCACTCTCACAAATCTCTGAAAGAAAATACATTGAACTTTTTAATCCCGTTCTTACATTTGACATGAAAAAATGACTACAGAAATTATCTTAATTATGAATAAATTCAAATTAAAATGTAGCAATAACCTGTAACTCCTAATTTACCTTTTCTACTGCAGAAGTCTTGTTTTTCTTCTCTGACCTATTACCCTTCATGTGTTTTTTTTTTGGTTTTGAGGTTTTGTTTGTTTTGGTTTTGTTTGGTGGGGTTTTTTTGTCATCACAGGAAAATATTAGGATAATTTCCCTTGGGCTTTGTAGCTTCTCCTTCAAATTTTCTCTTCCTGATTTTGTTAAGCCAAGATCAGACAAGACCATCTATCTCTCATTACCTCCTTTGCCCTCGTATATGAAGCAGTTCACTGAGCCGGATAATTTTTCACACACACAAAATTCCTTGCATTCATTCAGTATCAGAATAATATTTGACAGTGGCTATCAGGCCACTTGAAATTAAGGAAGAAATCTAGCTGGAAATCTACATCTTTCTGCCAGGTTCATCCCCAGTACATTTTTRGTTTAAAAGATACTTATTGATCCACTTGCATAAGAGTCTTGGGTTACATAGCATCTGCAGTTCTTTACATTTCTATCAGGTGTAGAAATATGTCCTATGGATTAAATAGGATCCTCTCATATGTGATTAGATCTCTTGTTTTACTGTTATGTTAATGTGGTGAAACATGTCCTACACATTTTCTGTGTCACACAGATCCATGAAGAGATATAAACACCTTCTTTAAGAAGGACTCTTGTTTGTGAGCATAGCTCCCTTCCACTCTTTTTCCTCTTTTCCCTGTCGTAGTTCTCAGTTGTTAAGTACCAAAGACTTCTTAAATAACCCAAAATGTGCTAGGGAATATATGAGTGATATGTTATCTTTTATCACGAGACATGCATCTCTGCCTCATGAGAAATGTAGCTCTTGTCTACATGGTATTCATTTATTTCTTTCTGCTCCTCTGAGACATTGTAATCCAGGATAGGATTTAGCCTCTTAGTATTCATGGTTGCATTCCCTATATTGCACTATTAGATTGTGCAATTCCCCATTTCAATAAAGCACTGCATTACTCCTATCCTGATATGCTGTCTTGCTTTTTACAATTTATCTCTTGCCAATCCATTTCTTCTTAAATTTGGCATAACTAAGCTGGCATGCTTTTTCACTAAGGAAGCAAAGAATAAAAATGTATCCATACATTTTCCTGTTCAAATTTTGTGGCTTTGTAACATAACTTATTTTCCAATTTATTTGCATAAAAAAGCTCTTTAGATATAYGTTTGTGTTAGAAAAAGTCCTTTTGGTTTTGGGGATTTTTTAAATAACATTGAAAGTGTACATATTGCACTATAAAGATACATTATATTTACTATGTCTTTTCATTTCAAATTACATCTTCTTCATACCGTTTGTCCTTGAAGGCTTTTCCCATATGAAATGATATTGAAAAAAAAAGTAGAGAACTTTACCATTAAAAAATCAACTCCCTAAAAATCTACTATTTACTAAAAGTTCCTTATCATAAAAATCACACAACAAAAATCAACTTAATCAGTCCTGTTGTCAGAAGCTTAACTCATATCTTGATAGTACATTCTCTCAGAATCCTTTCATACACAAGGGAAAAAAAAGGCTGTCTTGAAATGTAAGCTGTTCTTACTAACAGGAAGGAGAAAATTTTTTTCCTTGCTTTTTTCCTCTCCTTTCTTTTGTTGTCTCAGTAATCACAGATGTTGAGAAGGAATGTTATGGAGGAAAACAAGAAGCAGTCTACACTGATAAATACTGTGAATTGTCTACAGCTAACACTAGAAAGCAAAGCCTCACATTTTGAAATACTTTTCTTAGAAGAAAATTGCACAGCAGATTAGTTCAGCCAATGGTTAAATTTTGCTTTAGACTTGGTATTAGCTTTCAGGTTGAAGAATAGTTCAAGGATTCATGACTGCATMCTCTCAAAGCAACTACACAATATCACTAACCGTACTGAAAAGCAATTTCATGTGGGCTTTATTTGTAAAGAAACTGGATCTGGAATATTTAACATCAAGAAGATATTTAAAGAGTGATTATAAACATCATGAATTTTAAAATAAAAATAACTTTTTTGTGTCACTCACTTCATAACTACTTCAAAGGTAAGTAGGTGTCACAGAGCACCCCCATGAACACGTACATACATACCACCACTCATACAATAAATAAACTATGCATGAATTCTTACAAGTACTTCTCGAGAAATAGAGAAAAGAGTGAAACAGCCTAAATCAGCTTAGAAGGTCAACACACAAAGATGGCTCGGGTGGAAAGATGGGCACTCATCTGATCAAAACTACTGTTACACAGTTAAATCAAGGAAACTATTCAAACTCAGGATTTGTCAGAAATACCTTGTCTAGATCAAAGAGATGGTGTATTTGTTGTGTACAAAAGCTAGGAGCAATGTAGAAATCCAAGTGCATTTTTACACCCAAATCTTTAAGAACTGACACCTATGCCATTAGATTAGGTCCTGTTGTTTTTGGCACATTTCTGGACAAGGCTGAAATAACAGATTATAGAAACAATATATTAAAAAAAAACAAAACAAAGAAGACAGGAAAATAAAAGCTAAAGACAAAGTATACAAACAAAACCAGGCAGAAAAACAAGAAAGATAAAAAAAAATAGGAATAAGAAATGAAGTATAAGTAGAAAAGCAAACTATCATGAAATGGGTTTAGACACCAAATGTGATGACGTTTATAGATGGTATTGAAGTTATGAATGATGTAATCATGGCAATCTTTTTTTGCTTTTTTTCTTGTAATAGTGTACCTATGGTGGTATTATAGATAACAAGCAAGAAAAGGATGCAAAATACTGTTTCCTGATTGTGATCCAGGGAAAGTTGAAATCAAGACAGCAGAGATAGACATACATAATAAATTTCTTTTTTTTTTTCACTTATTACCAATGATGTCTTAAGGATATACAGCACAACTATAATTTTGCAAGAGGAATGATGACCATTCAATCTGTGTGCTGATTACTTTGTATAAAAGAAACTTAATGAGATTTAGCAATTAAAGAGCCAAATCTTTACACTGCTTCCATGAAGTAAACTAGATAATTACACAGCCTAAGAAGTGAATACTTTCTTATCTTACTTGATATTCTCTGTAAATCGCAATACACTTCAGTAATTGTATGCTTATTACAAAGACAAAAAAACAAACCAAACCAAAAAAATCCAACCAACAACAAAAAAAAAAAACCCTAACACCCAAAAAAACCAAACTGCACCCCAATCCTTGAAATAACGGCAAAGTTAGGTTTTTTCCCTACTTTTTCCCATAGTAGATGTACACAAATATTAGTAGAATTTTGGAGCTGTAAAGGTATGTCCACGGTCTGAGCATTCCTTTAAAAATTACAATGTTGGAAAGGAAGATAAATGTAGAATTCCTTTGTTTCCATAAAAATCCAGTTGTCTTCATCAGTTACTCGGTTTTCCTAATAAATTTYAGAAAAATGAATTTTTAAATAGAAGATCACCCAAGCCATTAGGACATCTTAGAAATATAGGATCAATCTTAGTTTGTAGTAGGTGAAAAGCCATCGGTGCTAAACCCAGAAAAAAGATCATGACAGTGAGAAAAACTTACTAAAAATTAGCAAGAAACGAGCATGAGAAATGAAGAAAGAGCCATAGAAGCCAGCTTATGAATTCGGAAAATAAATGCCCCCTCCCCAGAGAAAATGTGGAGCAAAACATCAGAGAGAAAAAATATGTTGAAATAAATGCCTAGCGGAGTCCTACATTATGGAGTATTCAAAGATAACACACTGTATGTCAGTTTTGCAATGAGAGACACTTGATAGATACCTGTCCTTAGGTCTCTTTTTGCCCAGGAAATGACTAGGCGTTGAGCCTAGGATGCTCAGCAAGTAAAACGAATTCCACATTTCTTCTAGCTTCAAGAATGTATCATATTAATTCAACAAAAGAAAAATCTGTTGTTCATTTACCTTCAAGTTTCTGGAAACTGAATATAGCTTTAAGGCTTAAAGTGAAAAGCAAATCAAGGCTGATACTTTTAACATTGAAAAAGAGAATATTAGAACAAGAAAGCAGATTAAGTAGTCCTTTTTTTCTTTCTTTTCCCCTTTAGAAATACCATAGAGTATCTTAGTTCTAAAGAATACTTACAGTTTAACTTTCAACATAATACTCAAATATCCATATTGGACCTGATGTTCCCTCTATTGAATTTAATGGCAAAATTCCCATAGATTTCAAAGTAGGCAGAACCAGGCCTGTTATACATTACTGATATGTAAAATCATGATAGAAACATTAGTGAAGCATTTTTCAATGCATTTTTGGTGTTTTCAAATAAGTATATTAATTATCCTGATTATTTCCATGGAGAATAATTATACACATCTCTGAAGCTCTTATCAGTGTAAATATTAAAAAGAGGGAATATATAAACAGATTACACTAACAAAATATCTTTGGGCAATTTGAATAATTATCGTACATACTGCTGCTGGAGAACTGCCTACTTCTAGAGTTCTACACCTGCTACTTTAAACTCACATTTGGCTCTAAACTTCCTATTAAAATCATCACATACAAGGAAGATMAAGACTTTAATTTGAAGTGCAGGATTCAAAGTATTTTCCTGGGAAAATCATTAACTTTAAAAATGTATCATACAAATAATAGATACTACAATGTCTCTATAAATTAACAGAAGGGAATAATAATCAAATTTCCAAACCTAAGAAAATAACCTTTTTCAACTTTGTGGAAAGTATTTAATCTTAGTTCTAATTTCAGGCTGACTCTTTATTATGCCGGAGAATACAAATCTGCAGCTACCTATTAAAGATATCTATATTAATTTTGCGATTCGTGAGACTTGAATTTCAGATTGAGACTGAAGGTCTAAGTCCATTCAGTTAAAAAGTTAAAAGTACTCGGGACTTTGTAAGTCCTATCTGTCAACCTATGTGGATTTTGTGGATATCTCATTTCAGGTGATATTCAAGATCTATTTTAGGCACTTTTTTGATCCAGCCTCGAGAAACTTAAAATGAGGTATTTAGGTGTAAATATCCATATTTAAGTCTTACGGATATTCTGTGATGATTTCTAAACAATGCAGTCAAAGAAATATGAGCAGAAATTCGCCTGACAAGCCACAAAGCATTTAAGTTGATTTGCTTGAACTTAGGTGTCTAGTGTCATTTATGATGATTTACGGTGTCCTAAATTCTTGAATAAGACTGACAGTTATGATACAAGTTGTGCAGAAGATATGTCCTGTTGATTTGGCTGATGGGAGCAGCACTGGTGAACTCAAAAGGTACAAACAGGCTCTTCAAGCAGCTGAATGGAGCTATACCGTGACCTGACCTGAACTGATCCTCCAAGGTAAACTGAGTTTTTCCCTTGAGTGTGATGACCTGAATTTATCTACATATGTGTATGTCTAGATGAGCTAATCTGGAGCTCTATACCATCTTAGGACTTTTCCAAGCAAGATGAAAAATTGATACACACATGTACAAGTGTCAGGTTAGACATTTACCGCTGAGCTAATCTAAGACCTGTTGCATAATCAGATTCTGTAGCTCAAATGATTTACAGTAGTTGGTTAAACCAATGGTTTATAAAATTTCCTGAATTAAGAGTTCTGAATCCTTAAATGATCAATAGGCCTTACACGCTAACAAATATTGTTTAACAAACACCTTTTTCATTTGCAGACTTAGAATTCAATATTGCATAGGATGACACTGATGGAGAGACATCCTTCTTACACAGCTCAGAGTTTTAGTTTTCTCAAGGAGGAAGATATTTGATACATAAGTATTTTACAGTTCATATGAAAACTTTTCAAACCAGAGCAATATTTGACTAGATTATTTCATTTAGAAAACATTATTTAGCACCTAGATAACATATAGAAACCAAGGATGCTGCTTGAAAAGACATAAGTCTAAAGCATCCAATCTCTTGTCGGTTACTAGTTGTCCACCCTGCAGCTGTAAAAAGGATTCTCTTTTGAAAGCTGAAAAGCTGGATGGAGGATTAGTACTTAATTTTGTAACATGTTTGATTTAGGACAATATATGTCTGTCTGTCTATCTATGTAAGTAATTAAGGAATGAAAAGACCAGGATAAAAGCAAGGACATGAAAGGCTTGTTCTATTGCTGGACTCTGCTTTGAGGAAAGCTTATCAAAGTTTTTGGTGGTTTTATTACCTGAGATACTTTTGTATCAAGCAGAAGTGCTGCACAGACAKCCCTTTATGATATTTCCACTGTTACATTTCTCAGACTAGAGGTTTGTCTTTAGGGACAAGCAAAACCCCACGGAAGTCATGTGAAAAGAAAAACAAGGAAGCTAGAAGGAGAGTTGTTTCTCTCATACTGCTTCATCTCCTGAAGTCTCAAAATATATTTCATACCAAAACATAACATGGGCATGGAAATACCAATTCAGATAATGAAGCAGACTGTTAYAGAAAGGGATAAACATGCACAAAAGTTGGTTCTAGTAAGGACAATTTAAAATTGCATCTTTTGGGGAACTGCAGGGCTTTAGGCTGCGTGAGCAAATTTTGTGGTTTGAAAATGTTTTCAATTACTCTCTTGTACTTCCCAAATTTTTGTATGCATGAAAAATGTGTAGGAATATTTGTGAATTACATTTTCCTGTTTTGTTAGTACCAGCACTAAACATTAAAAGTAATTGCTAGTAAGTCCATTCTCAATATTTCAGTAATTTAGTCTCTTTTCTTTCCCACATCAGCAGTGACAATGAATGTCAAAGAAAAGAAGATGAGCTTGTTTTGGGACTGAGATACTGCATTAATGGTCTCTTTCAGAAATTGCTATCATTTTCCACTGGGTTAGTTTGATCTCAGTTCACCAACCTAGAAGTGAAAGGTTCATACTCCTTTATTCATTCTTCCAAATCAGTTTGCATTTGCTATTCACTTTAAGGCCAGAATAACTGTAACAGACTGATGGAGGACTATGTCATGTTCACTATATGATGGATGAAATAAATCAGATTGTGTCATCTTCTGAAACTAAAGTGGAAAGAGACAACAGTTAAAAAATGGCAATATCTGGTACACAGGAAAGGAGCAAATACTTCTGTGTTCAGTTTCACCTTATGATAGCAATTGAAGTACTGGATAGTTCACTGTCTTCCAAAGCTGGAAACATGGTTTACCCAGAATCCCCCGGGAGAGAAAACTCCTCACGTTTCTGGCATAAAAGCAATAGAAGACAAAGGCAACACTCAGTCACAAGCCACATGCAGCACAAGACCCATAGATCTAAAGCGTCAGGGATCTAGTAAGCAAATTAAAAATTAAATTCTCCCACTTCATTTAAGTTTCATTTTCTGTTCTTTCTGGGTGACCCACAAGAAGATATCTAATCCTAGGATGTATCAGCTGATGTAGAGTATAACATGATTAAAAGCTTTTTTAAAACCATCTTTTTATTGCTTCTTTCAGCTACGCCAGCTACTCTGTCCAGTCTATTTAGACTGTTGGGACTTGAGCTATATTTACCTTACAGAAGTATAGTGGGTGGTTCAGGCTAATCTTGGTGAAAGCTCTAGAAAGACCTGTGAAACAAATACAAGTCTGTGTGTAATGAAGAGGAAACAGTATATAGTGGCATTAAAAATCCTTTTTTTCACTTTGCACTTTAGCCATTAGGTCCTTTGTACTTTAGCCATTCTACATGCGTATCTAAGGTTTGTATTAATTTTCGCATGCTTTGGCACAAATAATTAGCAGTATTATTCCCAAAACCATAAACTATTGTTCCTGCCACAGTAGGTTACAGACTCTCTTCACTTTTCTTTATAATAGAAGTATTTACTTCTAAATAATTCATATATCATATTAGGATCCAAGTTAAAAACAATGCTTACAAGCTCACATTTAAAGACATACTGAGGATATGTTAAGCAAAGAAAGACAAGAAAGAACAATGCAGTTCCCACATAGCCTGAAGGAATTAATTTCTTATTTTCCTCTGCCACCTTCCATGGAAATCTTTAATATTAATTCTGTCAAGATGGAGCTTAAACACAGAAATCAGCACATGAAGCTGCCAGAACACTGAATTAAACTAAAGTGCATGGTTCTATAGGCATAAATCCCATAGAACAAGGTTAAAAAACAAAACAAAAACAACAAGTGGTTCCAGTTCATCTCACACTATTAAATAGGTCAGTGATTTCTGTCCACAGAGTCATGGCCAACTTATCTCTTCCAGCTCAAAGGAAGATGTGTTAATTGCAAAGTGAACAGTACATGATGTTTTACCATTCACTAAGAATTCTCTGGCCTGAATTTCACCTCTCTCTTAGATTACTGCAGCTTGAGCTGAAATGTCTGAAATTAACTGAGCCACAGAGAATTACAATAGAATTTTAGCAGCTAACCATATAATAAATGTATTTCAGCATCAGAATACACAGAGTATATACATTTAATTTTAAAAAATGTATATGGGTCATGGCTTAGAAATCACATTAATATTTATACAACCTCTTCACTAGGACAAGCTGTTGCATTAAGGTTACGTACCATTGCCATTAAATCAGCAGGTGACCACATAGCTATGATGTAGATTCAGTAATTGCCACACACAGGTACCATCTCCCTTGGCCATCCTTCTATTGATTAAAGGGAGCCTGGGGTGACTACACTCATCTCACGTTTCTGAAGTAGAATAAACAGAACTGCAGCAGTCAGATGGTGAATTCAACTGCTCTTTAGCAGGCAGCCTGAGTGACAAAACATGCAAACCTGGGCTGCCTGCACTTTCCTGGTTGTCAGTGAATGAATGCAGAGAGAATACTGCATTATGCAAATTACTTCTGGGTTAAAAATAAACAATCCATGAACCAAATACAAAATTATAAGTTAGTGACAGGCCTACCTTAATTGAATAACACTCCACCCTCTAAGAATTCTTCCTATTTAATGAGTACTATAATGAGTTATATGCTTAGAAATGAACTTTTCAATAGTTGAAGATGCTAATCTTGGCAGTCTCTGCCTTCTGAGAAAAGGCTAGAGACACTGACAATTGTTGAAGGATCTCAGTTCGGTCCTGTTTCATAGCTTCTGGTAATTGCAGGTTCTTGTTGCACAAAGGAGCACAAGAAATATGAAAAAACGTAAAGTGATAGAGTGTTTCTTACATCCCATGTATCAGTGTATCAGAGTAAAGGTGATCAGAATATGTTCTGAGTTGCTATGTCATAAGCATTTTTGTCAAATATAAATTGGACAGGGAGTGATGTGCTGAGAGATGAGGGACATGAAAATGTTTATTTAGTTACCATTCCTACCAAAACCATTGACCCATACTTTCATGCTGGAGGTGCTTCACCTAGTAAAGAAGTGACTTCCCTCATTAGTCATAGTGTGATTTCCTCATAACAGACACCAGTTATTAGAAAATTAATCATAATCATGTGACCACATGTTGAAAACATGAGCGGATGTTAAACCATGACAGCAATCCATTCACTTAGTAAGAGCAGCCTGAAGAACTGAGTCAAAGGGGGATGTTACATGGAGAAATGAGACAGCAGGGGAACTGAYTGGTCTGTAACATGGAAAATCAGTTTTGAATCAGTTTGTTGCCACTGAAAATGTTATTTTTCTGATTTCTAAACAAGTACGTAATCACAAGCACTTAGCATAAATTTCCATCTCTGTATGTATTTGGATATAAATAAATGATTGGATTGTTCTCACCATTTTGGGAAAAAAAAAAAAAACACAAAATTAGATAAAAATATAAATATAGAACACACTGATTTCTGTAAAAATAAAACCCACAGTTTTAGGCACACCTTAGTTCAAATGCTTTTAAAATTTAGAAGTAGAAAATGATATGTTGTTTATTCTCATGTTAAGTTCTGCCATACATGGGTAAGTGTGTGACGCGACACATACAGGTAACCAAAGGCAACCACCAAACCACAGCTGAAATGCAGAGTGGGTTTATTCCATTACCTCAGTGACCACGGGGGGCAGCAGAGACACACGGGGACACACAGGCTCCATCAGGCTCTGTTCATCCTAGCAACCAGGGGGACAGGCTGCCTGCCCCAGGATATCAAAGGCTTCATCGCAAGGCTGTGCTTTTATGATCTCTCTCTCTCTCTCTCTCTCTCTCTCAGCAGAAGGCTCAAGCATGTCTGCAAAAGCGTGTTATCTCTACACAGGAATTCTACTTCTCAAAACAGGCAGAGCATTAACAACAGTAGGCATAATAAATGGAGTTTTYCCACACTGACAGTGYTTAATCTCTAATTCATTTGTTCTGTTTATAAATATATAACATTTTGTACACCGTCTCATAACAGCACAAAAATATTTAGCAGCTAATGTTGTACCCTTCTGTTCAACTTCACTAATGATAAACCACATTTTTTACATTACAGCAGGAGGCAGGCTGATTAGCCCTGATTCATTTGTCCTTATAAGCATTTGATATAGTTGTAAAATCAATACATGAAACTGATTATTATTTTCTGATATTACAAAGAGAAACTAAATCTAAATAGTATATTACTCCTGTGTACTAGATAAGAATGTAAAGATAGATGGACATTTGACTTGACAAAGTAATTTATTAGACTCTTGTTTTATCTTGAAAGGCTGTGGGGATATGATACATTATCAGTTGTCCTCCATTTAATTTTTTTGTGTCCCCATAAATTAAGTATGCTAATTTATGTTGCATAATGAAAGATTAAATTAAAAACTGTAGTCCTGACCTATTATACCCTTCTTATTTGCATGAATTTAATATATAATTCCCTTCTCTCTAAAGACTCATGAACATGTTTAGCTTTCTTCATCKCAATAGTCTTTAATGCAAAATAAAGGTAAACATATAAATAAATCTCATTTAAGAATGGGATCTTAAGAAAATACTAAAGAGACATCTCCTATATACAGTAAGTGCTTCGTATGTCCTTGGTTATTAAATAGAAACTACTGAGTATAATGGGACTTACAAACCAGCTAACTCACTAAACTTAATGGAAAAGTCTCAACTTACTTCAATGAGTTTTAAATCAGACTGTTTACACATTGATAACTCATTTTCCTTGTCATTCAYATTGCACAATTTTAACATGTATCTCAGTAGGAGGAGGAACATTCCTTCGGATTTCAAATCTTTCAAACTCATTTGATAAAATCTCTAAATTAAGGACAAATAGATCACTGATGGCTCTTAAGCGATTAAAAGTTGCAATTGCCATACACTTGTACTCTTAGCATAAAAATAAATAATACAATGGAAAAAAGAATACTTTTTTTTTTTTCTTTTTGAGGTTGACAGAATTGAAACCAAGGCAAGTTCTGGCTTTCTCTAATGGAAAGTCATCCGTTGTCCAGAGAGACTGGACCTTGGCAGTAACTGGTGTCAGACTTCAAAAACCTGAAATTCTTCATCCAAGTCAAAGCTGGTATTTGTACCAGTGGTTTAGTATCTCTGACGTAGTCTCATATAAGATTTCTCAGATTCTGATTTATCTCAGTGTTTGGTTTCCAACATTTACTTCAGTTCAAACAACCACTGTATTAGGTTTCAGCACGAATCTCATTGCAGAACTGTTGCGTTTTTGTACCGTGATCTCTGAGTGTTATATTATGCACTACTTGGGTTAGCAATTGCACTGAAATTTTAAAATCTTTGTGCAGTCCCTCATCTGTGAATTTCATTTCTCAATTTGAGAATCAAAATTGCCAAGAATTTCTTTAGCTGACAGCCAGAGCCTTATTTCACTTTGCTTTAAATCTGCTGTAGCACATGGCTTACTTGATTTTCTTCATATGTTTGGGGCTGCACAGAGCTCCTGCTGAGATTCTGATAAGAGTGCAAAGCAAAGTCGGCTCCTAAAAGAAATTAACAGCCCTCTTATTGCTAATTAAAAGCTCTTTGCTTTCTCTCCACATGGCCATTGCAGCTGCTTCACATCCTCTCAGTGTTTCAAAAACACATAAATTCAAAGACAATATTGTGAACAGCACCTGGCACTTGCTGCACCTGCCGTGATGAGACTATATTTCATTCTGTCAGTAAATTAAAATTCTCCAGAGCTGAAAAGGATGCTTTTTTTCTCATTCAACCTCTTCCATTGTCCCCAGTGGTAAAGAGACAGTAGTTTTGCTTCCATTTTCGATACTAAATATATCATATTGTTGTTTGCTTCACTGGTGCAGACACCTGCCTCCTGCTGTAAATGTTGTGTTCCACTTTGGAAAGATTTCCCCAGGGCTCCACATTCAAGTATTGGCTTGTAACTATGGCTTAATATCATGTCAAAATCTCTTAAGGAAGATGCAGCTTGTCAAGTCATCTCAGGATTGAACCTCCATCTAGCGAAATTCTGAAAATATCCTTTGAGTGTTTGAAGCATAAGAAGACAAATAAAAGGCTAGCAAGTCATTTGTAAAGATAATAGCTAACAGCATGCATTTTCCCTTTCCCTCCCCCGCTTTCCATTAATGTTGATGAAGGGAGAAGAGCAGACTACAGGTCAGTGATCTTTGTTATTTATATTCGGGTCAAAGAAAGTTCCAAACTTTTGTGTTTTGGGCATGGCAGCAAAGTAGAAACAAAGAGAAAGAAAACCTCAGTCAAACTGTGGTAGATTCAAGCTCCGACATTTTGATCTCAGAGCTTATTTTCAGGAAAGAAATGGCAAGCACGAAGTTTTTCACTATAAAGAATTTAACAGACAGCAACAGAATTTGGCTGGATCGTTGTAGTATGATCTTCTGTGTTAGCTACAGTTCTGGAGTATTTTTTTTAGTAAATCCCCAATTATCACATTAAAAGCGGGACTACCATAGAAATTATTAAGCTGTATTTAAGTATATGATAGGGGAGAATTTCCCAGTAACTTTTCTTAGGGGTTACATGAGAAAGGTATTCACATATTCTCAAAGGGTACGTGTCCTCTTTTTTTCACTTGTTTTTCAGATTGAGGAAAAGGTTCTCTAGAGGAATACTAGCCTCTTCCCAAATTTCTGTATACTTCACAAATTTGTACTAATATTCCTCAAAAAAGAGAGAAAACTAAAAACCAACAACAAATCCCATAAACACAATGGATTGAAACGTAATAGGGACTAAGGTCTTTATTTTAGTGTTCTTTTTCAACCTTATAGTACCTCTTGAATAAAATAAGAATAAAAACATACTACTCAAGAGCAGCAAAAGAACTTCAAGACATTAGTTCCTTTCCTTTCCCAAACACCTCACTTGCAGTCCTCAACTAGAGTCCTCATAGCAGAGCCAAACATGTAAGTCTGCAGGCTTGAAGGAGTTTGGACATGCTTGGCATGAGTGCAAAATCTGACAATTTAACACGTCTTGGCAAACTCTTTATGGAAGAGGCCAGGGAGAACTCCAAGTTCCTGCTCAGTGAAGAGAATGACACAGAAAAAAGGAAATACTAACATTTGACTGAAGAGTGGTTGCAGATAGAAGGGACATACCATTTGGCCTGCTGAAATCCTAAAAAAATTTTTTGGTGTAATGCCTGTTTCTCACACATAACTTCTAACACTAACAGACCTTCACTAACAAGTCCAGTCATGTAGTTCTCCATGCATCATGTACGTTTTATTTTTTTTACTAATCATTTGAASCAGTGTGTTTGCTTTGTTTCCACATCATTAAAGATCCTTGCCAACATCACGAAAATTTACTTTGAAATAATTGGGGGTCTATCAAAGATTTTCTAAGATTTATTTTATTTCTTGACGTGTCAAATCAGTTTTCTTATGAAAAAAGCAGATCTAACAATCACAAATACTTTATATATCTACTTTCTTTTTATTGTTTCAAAAAATGCTGGAATGTTTTTAACTTGGAAAAATTAATCTTACTTTTCATCCTAATTCCACTTATTTAATTTTATCACTTAGAAATAAGTTACTCATGAATAATTTATCTGAATATTTATTTGGGTTTTATATTTAATAACAACTGGAAGTGTTCAAACTTTAGACGAATGCATTCGTTTAACTGTAAAATGTCTGAATTTTAAAGCACTTTATTTAGTCAAGTTTATGACAGTTTTTGATTCTCTATCAAACTTTGGAAAAGCTGATAGGATTTCTTCACAAAATAAGTCAACTTGTAGTGAATACTTTTCATGGACAATAACATCTCCATTCACAATTTCTCCTTCCTTCTCCATTCCTGTGATAGTCCATTTTTCATGGAGTGTAAACATTTTTTATTTTCCTCTACTCTTGTGTTGGTTTATTGTCCATTTGGCATGGTATACAACTAATTAACAGTGAACACCAATTCTTCTGAAAATACTCCTCTGAACACTAATAGCCTATTCATAGTAGGTATGAATACCATAACAGCTGCAAGTTAYAATGTGAGTATTGTTTGAATACAGAAAAAATTGTCTGTATGTTAAATAAAAACATCATTGCATAAAATTCAATTTCCAAGCTCAAAAGACCTATTCTTTTCAGTATGTATTATGTCTTATTTACAAGTAAGAGTGTTTGAATGACCTCTCTCAGTCACACCATCAGCCATAGAAGGAGTAACACCTGGGACTCCAGCTCCCATTGTTATATGCCAGGTTTCCCTTGGTGCTTCCCTTTTTCTTTTGCTACACAATTAAAATTCATATATAAGTAACAGGAGAGGTGCTGAGTTGAAAGGTGCTGACTATAAATTATTGATATTAAATAATGGAATTACTGAAATTCGATTAAGTAAAGAATTAAGTGAGCCAAACATCTCTTAATCAATGTGAGTTTATCAAACAACTTCTGTTTGCTTTTATATTTAAAGTTAATTTAGATATTATTCATGTAGTAGATCTGCTTTTTTTTTGGTAARGCATTTAACTTGATAAAACCCATGAATTTAATGAATAAATTTGACTAATAAAAGTTCATGTAATATAAATTAAATGGACTAAAGAACAAGCATGAGGCAAATCTTGGAAGGTCATTCCAAATAGGATATCATTATTAAAATATTTAAAATATATATGGGTGTCATGTCATAATCAATTCTTGCCTTACTCTATGTCATTGGTTATTTGTAAGAAAACAACAAATCATCAATGACAAAGTCAGCAGTAAGTAAAAAATCACTTTTAGGGAAATACCTGGATTGCATAGTAGGCTGGGAAGACATAATAATAACCATTTTACAATGATGGAATATAAGTGACAAAGAATTAAGACACACTTTATTGTGTGAGATCTCTATGCAGAATCAGAGATTCTAGAAAGGCCAGGTTGATCACAGCAATAACGATTAAATGGTGAATTTTCCCTGTGTTCCAACGGCCGATAGAACAAACACAAACCTTGACATAACATTCTTGGATACTGAAGTTTGCAGAAAAAAGTTGCAAGTAAGGTGATTACAGTGTTTAAACCACTGTCAGAAAGAGAAGCAGAGATGGACTGTGGGTTCATTTCTATGACAGATAAAGATTTGATGCAATCCAAGTTCTGGAAGATATAGATGAATAAATTAGACATAAAGCCCTTGCTTTTAAGAATGGAGATATTTAGTCACTGGAAAAATTAAAAAGTTTTGTGACCGATGGAACAACAAATCCATATAATAGACAACAAAATCACAAAAATTCCTGATGTAAAAGAACATTATATTTCAGACCAGAATAAGGTCAAAGGGGTACTGTGGTTTATGTTATGGAAGCATAATTAAAATATCTTAGTAATCTATTCAGTGAACTAACATTTTGAAATCTGTATACATCAAAGAGAAATAGAACCTCAGATTTCACTAATGATGTTGAGTTTGTGAGTATCTGGCAAACAAGCTGCAGCATTTTAACATGACTTAAAATCTAGCAAATGCAATGCAGACACCCATTAGGAATAAATAGATCATTTTTGAGATGTTTCATTTTATAGGTTCATAACTAGTTACTTTTGACAATCTTCTTGTAATAAAAAGACATGCAGAGGAAAACAATAGCTTCCATGCTTCATGAATGTTGTAGCAGAACAGGCTAATTGGTATATTTGCACTAAATTTGGTGAAATTGCAGAATAAATAGATTTTTATTTTACACGGCTTAATTTTGATCCTTGTGGGGTTTTTTTACGCAAAATTAAAACGAAGTATTTTTGTCCAGTAACAAACATAATTTGAATATTGTTAACACTTCTCTTTCCTCTAGGTGTTGGGCCAGGATTTATAAATATTCTTTCAGACAGTTGGGAAAATTATCTTTTCTCCTTTCCCCTTTTATTGGTATAATTTTCTTTAAAACTCAATGCTATGCAAAGGCTTTCTGTCTTGTCTCTGTCACTGACAATGACCCAATACTATTTCATGCTTAAATTGTCAATGCATGTATTGTTATTGCACAAATACCTTTGAAAAATTAATTTCCTCCTTTGTCACAGTAACACAAAGAAACCCAATTGCATCTAGTAGCTGAGCAGTTGATGGGATTTTTCTAAGCATGGTTTCCCAGGGCTCTCTCTAAGGCCTACCAAAGACAATAGAAGATTTAAACTGATTTCAATGTGTACTAGAAGAGAAAACATTCAGGATATTCTCTCATGAATTGTACAGGACAAGATATGTTTAAATCTTTGCATAAAAAACACAAAGATGAACCATACAGACACCATGAACCAAAATGAACCACTGTCATCAGAGGTCAGTTCCTGGTAATAAAGGATATTTTATTTGTTTAGACATAGAATACAAAGTGTATTCAGACCATCTCCTTTGGTAACATGGTTTAGACACTGCCTTTACCGAAAAGCAAGCACTCAGTTCATTAAACCCTATATACGCTCACTCACAGCGGATAGGAAGATAACTAACCTTTGCTCTGATTGTATCAGAACAGGTATCTCTTTTGGGATGATAAGTACTTCAGTGGATCAAGCAGGTGTTGAGAAGCTAAGTGATAGTGATATACTTCAGACCTTCTCGAATGTTTCTCCATTTGGGATTCCAAATACCATATCATCTTTGATAGGCATATGGAATTACTGCTATGATGTTTGAAAAACGGGACCGTATGAGTGATTAGAGGTCTGGGGCTCTTCTCCCTGGAGGAGAGAAGGCTCAGGGGAGGACTTCATCAAAGTATCCCAGTACTTAAGGGCATCTACAAAAAAGATGGACGTTCTCTCTCTTCATAAGAAACCACACAGAAAAGAAGACAAGGGACAGCAGCTACAAGTTGTGCTGGGAGAGGTTTCATTTTGATGTGAGAAAGGAATTCTTTACAGTGAGAACAGTCACGCCAGGAACATTGTAGAGTTCTCATTCCTGGAGAGTTTTGGCATGCAATTGTATGGGGGGCTAGGTAATCACATCTAAACTCCATTTCACACAAAATGTTGAACCAGGTGAACTCTTGAGGTCCCTTCCATTCTGGGCTGCTCTACAATTCTGTGATACTGTGAACAGTGACTGCCAAACTCCACCATCAAGTTAACAACTGAATCGTAGAAACACACATGTTGAAAGGAATTTCCAGAGGACACATAGTCCTCCCTTCTTCTGAAAGGAAGGTCTATGGCCTAATCATATCAAGTTGCTCAAGAACTCTTTCAATCAAGTTTTGAATGTCTCCAAGAATAGACACTCCACAACCTCTTTGAGTAACATTTTCTAGTGTTCAACCACCTTTTATTTCTTCATTATAGTGACTCAGACCTTCCCACCTTCCACCTTGTTTCCATCACCTTCATCATGCAACTCTAGGGAGTCTGACTCCATCTTTGTGTCCTCTAATCAGACGCAGACAAAAAACCTTGTTCTTTCAAAGATGAACAAACTGAATTTTCTCACCCTCTGCTCACACCCGCAGCCCCCTTCCAAAACCTTTTGTCCATGGAGTGCCCAAATAGAGTGTAAGAATCATTATCTTGGATCTGATGGTTGCACTCTTGCTAATACAGTCCAATATGTCATTGCCTTTCTTTGAGGCAAGGCTATTCTACTGATACATGTTCAACATACTGTCCACCAGGATCCCAGGCCTTGTAATGCAAAACTGCATTTTTCCCAGTGAGCCTCCAACATGATCAGTTAGATCTGGTCCTCAGTCTCTAGAGTAGTAAGTAGGATTTTTGTCCTCTGCTTAATGCAAACAGAATTTTGTAGAGTTTAGCAGGCAATCAGATTTCTACTGACTTTGCCCACACTAAAGTTAAGTTTTGGGGTTTTTTTCAGAAATATATTTCTGACGGGATCTGCTTAAGCAGATTTACAATGGGTTAGCAAAAAGTTGTCCCCTGACACAAAACCTTAAGTACTTGCAATCAGACAACAGTGTTAAGTGTATCTTTCAAAAAATTGCTAACTTCTTCTATACCAAGTTTATACTTGGTTTAAAAGTGAAGGTTTGGATTAAATATTCTTTTGTTGGTGGCTTTAATTCAAAACATTTTTACATATTTCTTCTAATTAGGACTGTATTAGTCCTTTTATAAAATTCTCCTGCCTTTGTCAGGAAAAAAAAAAGAAAAAAGTTGACTATCAAAAGTTATCTTTTTCCTGTTTGGCTATTCTAGTAGTAATGAGAATTAAATAAGAGTGTTATATCTACAGCCAGTTAACATTTCACAGTAAAGCTCAAGTAATGGATTTCTGCCTGAAGAATTTACGTGGGACCCAAAAGTAGCTGATAATTGTGCTGAAATTAAAATTTTAGCTGTCTTTTTCTGAATGTGGATTGTCATAGGTATGGAGTCCAAACTATTAATGTAAGAAGGGTCACTGACATTTGAAAGTGAGATATGTCAAAAAATATTGGCGAAGCAGCCTAAGAGAAAGAGCCATGTCTGATTGTCAGAACTATTTTTAATGTTGTGTAATAGTTGTACAAAAAAAACCCTGAATTCTAAGAAATGGCCTGACCTACATTTCTATCTTTTCCACAAGCAGGTTGCCTTTTGCATCTTTTAGAACTGTATTGCCACCCACCATAACGATCACTTCCAAAATACAAAGTACTGCATGAATAGGGATCTTTAAATGCATGGCATGTTGAGAGAACTTCTTAAAGAACAGGTGACCTGAAGAGATATGAACTACATCAAGCTATGCAGCTGTTTGCTTTCTGAGGCATGCAGGTAAATTGAGTGTCAGTGCTTTTTTACCAATAGACTCTAAAAAATCATTTTGCAAGCTGTTCCTGTAAAAAATCTTACACCTCCTTCATAAAAAACATAACGACACACTTTTCAAACAGCACGAAAACCATAATACCAGCTCACATTTATTAATAGCACGCTTCTGAAACACAGTTTCCTGCTATGTTTCCAGCCCTTTTGCGAGATTATCACAGCTAAAGCAAAGAAGATATTCTTTCCTGTCCTGCAGTTACTCAGACATATTTTTACATACAGATTGCTGTTGTTCTTGACTTCAAAGAAGGACAGGTCAGGTTCCTATGCTACAGAGAGAAGTAAGATGCTAAAAAGCAGTACAGAGAAAATGGAATTGTACCTGAATGTCTGTTGTGCAACCAAACTGCGTATACATGCTGCCAGGGTTCTCCCTGATGTCCATGTTAAGGCCTGTGCAAAAGTTGAATGAAATATGAGATTCTTCAGATGGAGTGCTTTCTGTTTCTTGTTGACTTCTGATTCACCCCTTATTATCCTAATTGTCATGTCAAAGGTGTTCCTCAGGTTGTTTTGAGGAGGGCTGCTTGAGGCAGCTGCTTRTGGAGACTGAAGTTTTCTGTCATGCTAAGAGAATGTTAACATTTTGTCACCATTTATGCCAGTATAAAATTATTACTTTAAATTTCCTTTTTTTCTATGATGTCCATCTTGTAGAGCCTGATAATTCTACCTGTCTTGGGAGTACAGTCGGCAAACTTACCTACTAGGAAATTTCTTTTAACATTTTAAACTATCTGAGCTAACAGACAATTCAGCTTTATGCCAATCATAGGGAAAATTATGAGGTAAGTTCTTACAGAAGATACAAAGGAAAGGTAATTGGGGATAGTGAGCAACGGTAAACCCTGTTGGATAAACCTGCTTTCTTTCTGTGATAAAATGACTAGCTAAAGGGAGTAGTATATATCATTTACCTTGACTTTAGTAAGGCTTTGACACATTAACCTAGCAATATTGAAGAAATATGGATTGGATGGGTGGACTACAAGGTGAAGGAAAAAATCACAAAACTGCTTTTTGACCACTGAATTCAAAGGGCAGAGGTCAAGGTTTCGAAGTCTAACTGGTACTGAGCCATGAATGTCATGTTTGGGTCAGTACTGGAACTAACACAGTTTATTGTCTTCATCAACAGTTTGTCATATGGGACAAAATACATCATCCCTACATCTGTGAACAAAGCCAAACTAGGTGGAATGGCTAATGTGCTGGATATCAGGGCTGCCACTCAGAGGAACCTCAAAAAAACAGTGTTACTGTTGATGATGGAGCCAACTTGGGCTGGGAATTTAAAGGCGGTGCAACTGTCTTACCCTCCTGCATTTCACATATACTGTAGCAATAAGAATATAGTCATATAGTACATAGTTTTGAAAAACCCGAACCAACCCAACCCAAAAACGACATCAAACCCATACTGTTTTCATTCTGGCATAAACTGCCTGATTTTTGCAGACCTTTTTTGGATTCTGCATGCTATTCTTATAATTCGGTCCTGTGATGTTTGAATGACAGAATTACGGAAAACAAAGATTAAAAGGCTTAACTTGATTTATTTCAGCATCCTTCTCAAAGCAAAAATAGATTCCAAGTTAGATCAAGGTACCCGTGAACTTTTCCAAACGAACTTTTTAAATTTCCAAGAATAATCAACTTATCTGAATACCACGTTATTGTTCCTCTCACTGTGATTTTTTTTCCCAATATGCAATAAGAATTTCTTTTGTTGCAGCCTGTTGCTTCCACTATGTAAACCTGAATTAAGTCAGCTTCCATTCTCTCTGTAATCATTTTATTAGGTGGAGGAAGGCTGCAATTACATTTTTTCTGAGCTTTCTGTTCTCAGAGTTAAACAAACCAAATTTCTTCAGCCTTTCCTTGTGTATCACTTGATCTGGAGGCCTAACTGCAGTAATGGTTTTCTTTTAGGCTTTCTCAGGTTTGTCAATCTCTGCATTGCACAGGGAAACTGAAACCTGGAGGCAGCGTTACAGATGCAACTTCACCCGGGCTGAGTAGAGGGGACTTATCAGTTCTCTCAACCTGTTTGCACATTCTTGCTGGTTCAGCCCAGCATGAAGTTAGCCTTTATTGCTGAGGCCACTCTGCTAACTAAATTTCAAATTTTCATTCACCGGACCCTCAGTTCCTTTCTGCAGAAGTCTGTTGCAAACTTGGATTGATGTCAGGGGATGCTCTGTCTGAGGAGCAAKATTTCACATTTGTCTTTGCTGAAATTCATGAGGTTTCTGTTAAGCCAATCCTCCTCCTATGGCTTTTCTTTCAAAGTCAAACCCCAATTGTCTTATGAGCCACTGTACAACAGAGGTCAATAAGGTGTTGGTTCTTAGCCTTAAAGTCCTCACTGCCTCAACCTTTCTATTCATCTCAAAGTAAAGAAATACATGTTGGTGTAGTTGAAGTTTTTTAATAATAACTTCTAAAAAATGTGACATACAAAGAAAGCACTAAATTTAGAAGCAAGCAAAATTATTGTAAATACTATGCACAATCATACATGTAAGGTGGCTTTTGAGCTGGTTCTTTCCCTACCTTTGTGCTGCTTCAAAAGTAATCTGGTGCATAATTTCACCTGTGAAGATTATCATGCCCATTATTTTAACCAACCAGTTACTGAATCCGTTGTCAGTTCAACATTCCTTAAAAAAAAAATAAAAAAAGGAGGAAAAAAAAAGCAAATAGGAAAAAAAAAAGCAAATAAACCTATGAGTATTTTGATGTGATATTTTCAGTCAACTGCATTTTTAATCAGTAGATACAGCTCAGCCCTAAAAAGCATCACATCAAATTACCATCAGGCCAATAGACATTTCTGAATAGCTGTATGGTAAACCCACTAAAGATTATAAGAGTAGTTAGAATACCAATTACTCATGAAAGCTATGTGCCACAGAGAAATAAGCAATAAATTGATAAATTATTAGAGGCATTAAGGCTAAACAGTTAAAGCTGATGACAATTTCTCTTCCAACACAGTGTATATTCTAATAAGGGCCAAGTCCTATCAACCTTCCTGTGCACAAGAAATCATTGCTCATGTAGAGAGAAATTGACCCCTCTTCAGGTACTTGCATCTGTATTTGACATTGCTGCATTTACATAAAGACCTTAAGGAGAAAATTAATTGTAGAAAATCTTCTTTTTAGGGAAGCTAGAAGAGGGTTTTACCCCAAAATATAATAAACTTATTTGAATGACACAATGCATGAGATTAAGGACTTTTCAAGAGCCTTTAGCCCTGGACATTGAAGATGTCTACACTACAATTTCATATAACTTCTAGATATCACTGCAAAAAAAGAGTATTGAAAGCCTGGAAATACAAAAATCCCCTACATTTTTTGGTCCCAAGAAACTGTGCTAAACCATTGCAGAGGCCATAAATTTCTTGAAGTAAAAGATTGTTAAAAATCACACAAGAAATATTATAAGACATCTTTTGGGCTTCTTGCTTGTTTGTTTGTTTGCATTTTATTTTAGTTTCAGTTGGAGAAAGAGAGGTTGTAAGCAGGAATAATAAGAGAAAGAATATTTTCTTTTCCTAGTATCTTAAGAGCTGTCATGAAGCACCTGCCCATAAACTACCCCCACCCAGCAAGTGGAGATGATCTGAGAACACTAAAGGAGACAATATGTTTCTTGTTATAGAAATTACCTCAGGGAAAAAAGAAATATAAATTATTCAGAAAGTTCCTTGGGTTTGGAACAAGTTGTTTATGAAACACTCATGACCATGAGACAACAAATGTGAATGCAGCAGTTCTCAAACTCTATTTGTGCTACAATCACTTAAAGGTCTCACTTGAATGATGGTTGACTGAACAGAGAAATGGTTAAGGCCATTTGTCAAGGTAAAAAGTGTGTAAAGCTACATTTTCTTTGTAGGTAAGGAGAAATCACTTCAGTTGTAAGAGGAAGTATTTTGCTAAACATTATTGAAATTAATTTTTCCATTATAAAGATTAATATCAAATATAACCTCTCTTCTATAATAATTAACTAAAAATTTTCTCTGAAAAAACATAAAAAATAAAACAGTTCAGTAAAATTAATATAGACAGTTATGTTTAAAAATGTTAATTTCGAGCTTTAGCAAAGTAAAAAATATGAACTTTTATGTAAGTCCCCTGGATATTGTATTTATTGTCAAAGATGGCAAATCTTTGATGCATTTATTAACACCTATTCTATCTTCCTTCACGTTGCAACCAAAATTATTATCTATTTATTCACAATATATATTAAAATCTTTGGGATACAGGAGAAGCAAACAGAGATTTCTCTAACTGTCTGCATGAAGGCTGCCTTGATTCTGAGAATTGTTTTGACTCAATTATTTTAAGCATTGTCTAATTTTATTCATTTAATATGATAGTTTGAGGTCTCATTTGTCTGGGGAAGAAAATTGTGTAAAGAGTAGGGTCCTTTTCTTGGGTGCAGACTATGAATCCTATAGTTAGTAGGATAGTGAATTTACCATATACTATATGCTATTTCTACATACGAAACTAAAATGAATGGGCAGCATGCAGCTGTTTAGTGGAAAAAGAGTGGTACAGATATAATGAATGTTTGTTGAAAAATAACAATCAATAGTATAAAGCAACTGTTTATTAAAAAAACCCTAATATTTGCAACAAACACTATTATGTTTGGGGAACCAAAAAACAATAACTTGTCATTTCCAGAGAGGCTTGTAATATGATAAATTGTCAAGAAAAAAAAAGCAGCTTGATCACCACTGTTGTCTGCCAAGGACATAGTTTATCAATGTCATTACTATGATCACAAAGTGACTAAAGAAATTATTTTCACACTTGTTCCTAAAAAACTTGTATGTGATGGCAAAAAATGGAAGCTTCTCTTGAGGGTTGTCTAACAAATTATCCAGAAAGTATTCTAAAAGACTTTAAATCAAAGATTTCATATTAGAATCATGGCTCACGTTCTTCCTTCTTTACTTTTTTCTCTTTCATATCATTCTTCTATAAAACAAGCTTTTGGATTGTGTTTAGAATACAAATCTAAGTATGTATATGTTCTACCTCTTCTGTTTTTCCCAGTTTATCTTTTTTTATGTTATGTGTCTCCAAGAAAGCTCTAGGTAACTAAGATAAGATAGACCAAATTAAGCTTAAAAAGTATCCAAAAAATCAGAATAAAAAGTCACTTTTTTTACTTTGGACTACACATAAAATGTATTCTGTCCAATGTTTGGATGTAAAGAGCATGGAATTTTCTTTCAACATTTTCGTCATAGATTTATATTCTGATTGTTGTCCTCTGTGATTCTGAGTAAGAGTTAAGAAATGCAAAATAATATTCACAGTCCTTCGAACATTTTCTTTCAGCTGTTGTTAGGTAGCTGCAGACTGAGTCACAAGTATGTTATACTTGCTTTAACATTCCAGTCCTGTCTTTATCTCAGAATAGTTCCTGATGGCATGTTTCACTGGGAGTCAAATTGCTTAAATAAAATTTTTGATTCAAGATTCTTTAAAAATATAAAATATTTTAATTATATATTTATAATATGTATTTAAATCATAATAACATAATTAAATGCATATATCTTGCATCTAAAATTACAGATTAAATAGTTCATCAGACTATCTTCTCTATACCTGCAAAATTGTTACAGTGAGAACGGATGGTGGGAATAGTTCATAGTTAAGGAGAAAGCACAATCCCAAAAATATGCTATAGCACTCAATATAAGCAGTAAGATAGCCAGCACATCTCTGGGACCATAAATCAATTTTATAAAGTTTCTTTTCTTTAGATTATGTCATATTTGTTCATCATTAGTTGAGTTTTTGGATATTCTAAGACCTTTRAAATGGTAGTAAATAGCTGTGTTCAGGCCAAATCTTGTTCTGACGTGCTGAGCTGACATACTCTTTCATTAGCTGTCTTGGCCAACTACTCCAGTGACTAGAGTAGGTACTCAAATACTTAGCTCTGAYAGAAACACTCAAATTTAGGCCTGAAGATAGGCAGCTACTGCCATTTTAGAAAGCACTGAATATATCTTCAAAGGCCTGGAAGATAGGACACAGGGTGTAAGGGAAAACCGTGCTCTGTGAGAACGACAGCTGGAGAGCTGGCAAGAAAACAATTCCTAAAATTATGTTGAACATCCTACTTTAAGAAAATCTAAAATTTTATCCAAAGGACTGGGAGTGTAATTCGATTGCCTACACATTGGTGCCTTGTGGGTTTTGAGATGACAAAGGATATCACAACTCCTCTCCATCTGCATCCTGGAAAGCACGTTCTCTGTCATATCTACTAGTTAGTGGATGCCTTTGCTATCCCGTAGCATCTTGTGTGATGCTGGACATCCAGGTATTGACTCAAACACTCCAAGCACTAATTAAATATGCTGATGAGGTGTGTCATGTATTGCTCAAGCAGAGTACGCGTTGCATGATCTAAACAAGATCACATCTGCGTTTTGTGTATTTTTTAGKTTTTCTGTATGAGAAATAGCTCTCCAGTCATCGCCTCATATGGAAAAACGTGAGACAACAGATATGAGAAAAGAGAATAGAAGAGAGAAGGAAAAATACTGCTTACTCGAATGATCTTACGCTTTCCGTTTTGTTTCCCTCATTTATACCATCATGAAATTGTAATTGTTTTGTATCCAGAGTGATTTTGACAACTTAGTATTTTGAATAAGCTTTATAGAAATTGTTTGCAGATCAAAAATAATGGTTATATTGCCTAGAGGGCAAAATTAACGCTAAATAAATCATGCCTTTATTTTTTTTCTCAGCAAAATGTCTGCCAGGAGGGCTGTAATGCTTGGCATTTTGATGCTTGGGTCAGCATAAGAGCAGTAAGTACCATAACAATTTTTACTTTAGAAATGTCACTGCTAAAACAGCTCTTACTATGGAAAACTATGTCAATAGAAAACAATTTGATACAGTTTTCTACAGGAAGGCATCTAGTGTTAGCTGAGACTCCTTAGACTGTCCCTCTAACCTTTTTTTTGCTTCTTTGGAAGGACATGCTGCTCCAATTGGTCCTTTCTCAAATCGCTGTTTGAATGTCTCAGCCTATAATGTCACTATTGGTCAGGTAAGACAATGACACAGCTTACTTTTCTGAATCTGGTCTTAAAAGGTTAATAAAACATCACTGTTCTCAGTAGATATTTCTTTTTGTTACTTGTTATGAGCTTCACTTACCAAAATTGATGGGATACTTATTAATAGTATGGCAGTTTTAAGGTCATCTTGAAACAAATATGTATTTTAGCAGGCATCATGGAAACTATGGTAACTTTCTGAAGTATGAAGACCATAATGCAACACAATATGTAATCTAGATAGTTGGTTTGTAAAAGCTGCTGATTGTTATAAGCAATAACTGAAATATCTCGAAATCCGGGTTAAAACAGTACGGCACTGATATTCAGGAAGTGCCCAAAGATCACAGCTGTCAGTCTAGCGGACTTACTAAGGTGGTTGCAACACACTTTAATTACGTGATTGATATGATCTTCAAAAGAAGTATCAGAATTTAGAATGACTCCAGGGTCATAACCATTATACAAGAGATAAAGAGAACAAAATAAAATCTCTGCAAATTACACCTGAGGCCTTTTTTCATTAGTAAGCTAATCAATAGCAGCTTGCAGAATCAGCACAGGAACAAAACTGCACAAAACTTCACTTGCCCTAGAGAGAGGAGGATCCTGCAAAAGTCAGGGCTTTGGAAATAAAATGATAACATTGTAACAGGTAAAAAACCCCCCTCACATCAAAGTATTCTTTTCTAAAATCTTATTTCATTTTGTTCTGTCCATTACTCCTCGTATTGCTTTCCAATTCTACCTTGCCCCAGCACTAAAGAGGAAATTTCCCCTCTGGAAGGTTTTTATCTTTTATGAACAACATCAGAACTCCTTTTGGTATTTTTCCTCTGAGGGTAAGAAGTATATAAACCAAAGATCGTTTTGTTTTCCACTCTGACTGTATTACTGCACTTGAGGGGAAATTTGTCTTTATAAAAGGGTTTATGACATTTCAGTGCAATGCAGTACAGTAACACTTGATAACTTTCATTTGGTTTTATTGCTCTTCCTTTTGCATCAGATTTATGTGTTCTTCATGAAGTTATGAAAAGACAGAAAAACATAATTGTTATTCCTACATTTTCTTTTCCAAAAGATAATTGAAAAATGTGAAATTTCAAAAATCTGTGATTTTTCTTATATCTCTATTTCTTCTCAGCCCAGAATTTCTCCTTTTAATTCCATTCTTTTCTGAGATCTGTAATTGCAATAGGAGCTTTCGAAATTAAAAGCTAAGGTGTATGGAAAGAGCAAAGAAACTATTATAGGCATAAAAGATATTATTCAAAGATAATAGTAAACTACAGTTTTGTGTTTGAAGATTAAACAGTTTTACAACATTCTGTCCACAAAAGTACTAATAATAGCTCATGTAGATGGAAAACCATTCCAGCGAAAGACCTTTAAAGTAAAAAAAAAGGTTGCTTTTTTTAACAGAATATACTAAACTATTATTGTTTTATTTCTATTGCCCTATTCTTATTGGGATATCTGTCATTATTATATGTCAGTAAACCACAAGCAGCTTTTAGAACTTAAAACTTTCCTTAATTATGTGTTGGAATACAGTATTTTTATTACTGGAATATTATGCGCATATTTGCACTCAAGAGGCCTACTGTAGTACTTACAAAAATCATCAAAATGCAGATTAAGATTCTTAGAATGATTACCTAAAATCTTAGGAACTTTTTGGATACAAATCACTGCTGTTTTAGTTTAAAATAATATTGTAACTTATTTGAATGAGTGACTGTGTCAAACATTACTCTTACTTAATTGCAGTGAATATATATGTTGCTTTTCTCCACAGAACTTAGAAACATTTTTTGTTGTTGCATCCTAGTTTTACATGCTTTTTTAAAATACATTTTTATAAGAAGAGACAGGTCTTTCTCCATCTTTCAGGTTTATCATGCTATACCACTGCTGTAATTTCTTCCCTGGCAGAAGTGATAAAAACATTCRAAAGGCATTTCTCAGTAGCTTTCATTATGATAACCACAACCATCTGTATGACTCGAAAAACCCAGACTGCATAATATCAAACAACGTCTCAAGGTGCAATTCACCAATCTGGAAACACCATAGATTGAGTTACACTCATAACGGAGCTTGAAGACCTGCAGGCAGTTCTGACTGCTATCTCTAGACAGTAATTCAGATACAATAGTGATGGTTCTCATGCTAGAATGGAAAGTGAAGTTTTGGGTTTTGTCTTTAGTTTATGATTATTGCTTCATTTAAATAATTTATTTTGCATAAGGTATACGCTTTTCTTGAAAAACAAAGCAAAATAAACCAAACAACCAGGGAAAAATACTATATATACCTAGAAATTATGTTAGCAAATGGAAGCAGTATTCTGAGTCARAGATGGCCACTCTCAATTCTGAAATTAAGAATTACTGATGTAAACATTACAAGTAGTTTTTGGGAAAGCTCCTTTGAGGTCTTTTACATTATTTTTTACTGTAAAGTACTTCTGATTGTTTGTTTTCTGCAGACATCTTCTTGGCAGTCTGACATTTACACCATACAGGGACAACAGATTGTCATGCAGTATAGATTGTGTCATTGCTAAACACTAATTTTCCACAGCTTAAAAAGAACAAAGCTGGGTTTAGTGACAATATTTGTTCATTTTTCTATTCTTTAGCTAGAGCACAGCTAATATTGATCTTCTATTTTTTTAAATAGCTTTTTGAATAGAGTTTCCTGTTTCCTAGCTTTAGAACATGGGGACAGTATTTAAGGGAAGTGGTGTAGGCTCAGGCTTTCACAGTCATTCTGATTGCCTTGAAAAAATAGATTTCACAACTATATAGAAGGTACTGGTTAAAAATCCTCTCCTGCAGAGAGATTTTTAAGGGAGGAGTTTCATTTGTCTAAGGAAACATTCCTATCAGAGGAAGATAGCCAAAAAAGTTAGGTGATACCTTGATTAACTCCAAGGATAGTTGAGAAACATATTTTTGACTTCCCAATGCAGTCTGTAATAACTGAGGGAATTAGCCAGTGAATAAGACATTCAGAAATGGAAATTCTAGTGATTTAAAAGAAAGTAATTTTGGAAGGATATTCAGTCCTGTTGTCAACAGAAGTATTTTTAGGTCCCAGTTCTGCTTGCTCATGTCTCCCGTTGATTTAATATGAATGCAGTGTTGGCCTTAAAGCTGATTTCAATGCAGATGCAAAACTGGCAGGATTTTCTTTTTCTAGACTTTTACCATTAGAATTTATTTTCTGTAGTTCTCATCTATTTGAAAAAAAAAAAGGAAGCAAAAAGTGCATGGTGAATACCATCTGTCGCTCGGAATACTCTCGGTCATCAACTGTGCAAGGAGCTCATGGTGAACTGTTAGGATAGTCTTTGAGAAGTGTCGCTAAGAGGATGTACATAAGAATTTTTAGCAGTGGAGATGCCATCCCAGGAAATGCTGCTTTGGACATAATTTGGAGGAAAATGAAAATACACAGAAATAAATATATTAATCACTCTAATTTACAGAAATTCTTTTTTTTAATAAACAGCACTTTCATCAACATAACAAGAGAGTCCTTACCTTTACATTGACAGTTCAAAATACAGACAGTTTTAACTATGTGAGCTAACATGAAGAATGCTTTCAATTCAAAAAATGTCATTCACCTTATCTGTGGAAATAGCCATGAAGGTTGTCATCTGCAAGGATTCAGTTTGAGAGTATTATTCTTCTCCTTTAAATATGCCTGTGATCCTTTATGGACAAAAATTATATTTTTTAAAAATCAATATGTTTAAAAATAACTGATTCCAAATGATAACATTAGGAGAGGGTGCTTTTTTTCTTTTTAAGTTTATTTGAGAAATCCCTAATTTAAACACTTTTAGAATGGATGTATATACAAAAAACTTTTAATAGTCTAATTGAGAGAAAAGGGTAAAAAAGATACAGATAAAATATAATCGACTCAAATAAAACTGCAATCTAAAAATGTTCTTCTCATAAAAGTAACTTCTCATAAAATAACCAGGCTGTTATTTAGATTAGACCAAATAAGACAGGACAGGGTTTTATGTTCACAACAGTGACAAAAATACGCTCATAACATATTTTCCCTGCAAAGGATTAGCTATGTTTTTTTGAGGAAAAACAAACATTCAGAATCAAATAACATGTTCTTAGCCTTGATAATGCCTTTGCTAGTTCTAACAATGTTGCTTGTATAAAGCACTGGATGGTCCAGTCCTGTTGCCACTGACACAAACAGCAGGTAACCCACTGACCACAAAGAAGTGAGGATTTAGGTGGTTATGTTAGTTAGAGAGATGCTTATATCAATGAACACATGCTAAATAATGAAAGTTAAAACAAACATACAAAAAAAGCAATATGTTATCCTGCATGTTCTCTTTGGAAAGTTTAAACCATATGCTAAGCTGTGGAAAATGTTCTTTAAGCAGTAACATCCAGCTATTTTGCATGTTCCAGGGGGAGCAGTGCTGGCAGACTCCAAATTGCCTCTAGCCCTGTCATATGTTAAATAAGCTTATAGGCTGGTTTATGCTTTTAGATGCTATAGGCATGATTCTGATCCTGTTTGTACTGTTCTTTTCTTGATACAGTTCCACTATCTGCAATGGAATTACTATTTCTTTTGTACTGTGTATAAGAAAGGATATGCAGCCCTTATATTTAATCTAAATTTTTCTTTTACCTGAGGACGTATGCATTTTGCCATGTATTTGAAATTCAACTTCACAATTTATTTGAATGTTTTACGTACCTTAGGTTAACCCTGCAACATTTTCTCCCTTTCATATCAGTTAATACAGATCTCAAAAAGTGTTATTTTTCTTGTCCACATCCACTTTTCAACCATTTATTTTGGAAAAGGTGTTAGGAAAAAATGCAAACTTCTTGTTTTAAGAGAAGTTATGGTTTTTTTCAGAGCAGATGATTGCACACTGCTTCATTTTCTGAGATGTTGGATTATGTCTATTCATCACTGTCAGTACATACAATTCTTCTGATTCTTCCTGTAATTTGTAAAAACGTTGCCATCTAGCTAGATTCATGGTTCCTTTATATTGAGATACAGGGTGCATATTTACAGATAGTACCCTGATGAATAACTCACTAAGTAATTTTAGTACTGTGAATTTGCATTTTTCTTCATTATCAGACTAAAATTTTGATTAAGAACAAATACATACACTTATGCTCACATCCACAGGAATGGCACACTCTCATCTGGTTAAGCAAAGCCACTTCAATCCAAGCCTCCCATACATCACATTTAGCCAGCAGGCACTTCCACATAGCTCAAATTAATAGCACTTACATACAATGGCAAGCTCTTTGTGCTTAATTGCCAAACAATCTGATGTGTCATCGTGGTTTTAGTTTGATATTCATATCAGTAGTGTATAGTTAAGTAGATACTTCCCACCTAAGGTACTTGGTAATAGAGGATATTTTTGTCTAATTCTCACTGTAACTTTTCTATTTTTGTGATAGTCCATTCACAGTATGATTATTGCTCTCCGTATAAAGGATTATGCATAATAACTGGGATGTGTAGGCCACCTGCTTGAATTAACAAATCCTTTCCCTTCACTTCACGGTTACAGAAGGAAAAGAAATATCTTTTGCCCTTCAAATCTCCAAATACAAGAACAGAATATATTTAAAAGTCACAAAATATCGATGTATGTCTGTATTATTGTCTTATCATTTTCTGGTTTTCTTTTCAGCCATTATTGTAGTGCCAGTGAACTATACCTTCAGTAGCTTTCTTTTTAGCAGTTACATGGTAAACTATTTCCATGTATCTGCAAATCAGGTTATGGTCAGCTTTGAYTGATTGTGCCAAAGCTATTATATCCATGACAACACTTCCTGTGAAAAATGAAGAGGGGACCAATCAGATCAACATCTTTTTGTTTTGCTTCAGTGTAAAACCACTTTGCACTCAAATTGCTGTTTTCAAGTCCTCCTGACCTCCATGATGCCCACACGGCCCACAAACCTCCACATGCATTTTCAAAATATAGTAACAACATAAACATTATTCATCTTACCGGACTAATTTTGTGTACTGGGAAAATTCTGACAGTCACTATGTTAGTCTTGCAAAGGTGAGAACCTGAAGCTCCAGAGATGTTTAATAATGTCTTTTTTTCTTTTTTTTTTACGATGCCGTATGTCCTCCAGTCTGTTTCTCTGTAAAAACAGGTTTACCACTTAGTGCTTACATGCCTCACCGATACTAATTTCTCCACCAATCAGCTTCCTGTTTCTCAGTACTCTAATGCTGAGATTTCGTAGAAATTAACACCATTTGAATCATAAATAGCAATCAATGTAGTTTTATAATACACATTATTACATGCAAATTAACCAGGTGATTTGTTATTTGCTCTTGGGGAATTAATCAGCTGTGTAGGTTTTCTTCCTGTGAAACAAGTTTTGATGCTAAACTAGTCATGCTGTTGTCTTAATTTCAGCTTTAACCAGAGGAATTTCTTCTGTTGCTTGTATCCTTCATCCAGGAGAATTAAGTTAAGCTCAGGTAGTACATGTGGGTTCCAAAGCCCAAATTCCAATTTAAGAACTACTGCCAAATCACCATAATAATCAAAGCCACTTAAACAGCAATCTGCAAGCCAGCATGGTGACTCTGAAGATTATTACTCCAGTCTGTTAGACAATCTGTTCATGAAGACTTTGGTTTAAGCTCTGGTATCACTCATTTGTCTGCACTTTGCTCTTGATTCTGAGCCATGAGTTCCTGACTATTACTCCAGAGGAGAATGTGGAAGAGGTGGAAAGGGAGTTTTATAAGTGTTTTAATTGAAGTAAAAAAGAGTCTTTTCCTGGACATAATATATTAATGAAAAAACCCACAGAATTTAATAGATGATGAAAACATCTTAATTCTTTTAAAAACTTTGTTGTTCTTTAATTATCTTTTTTTTTTCCCCCAGGTGGGTTATAAAGCTTTTTTAATTTACACTTGCATTACATCAGTCATAGGAGCTTTTCTTTAAATATGCTTGGTTCAAAGTTGTAGACAGAAAAAAATCTACAGAATGAAAACCAAACTTTTTTTATTCAAATCTCTAGGTCACAATGGCCCTTCCATATTGTTACCAAGTAAGATTAATTTCTCTATCAAAGGAGGTGCCTTAGACACACCAATGTTTTTGGTACTCTGTAGAACCGAAGTTGTTTAGCAAGCTATAAGGATTTGCTGAGAAACTTACTTACTCTGTATGTGGTCAGTGTATATTTACCAGTTTGTCTACAGCATACACACTATACATATACACATATACATAAATATATACATTTATATGTGTGTACATATATACACATCCACAAACAAATATATACACATGGAAAGAAATAGATTTGAACACAGAAGGAAATGCACAGCCTTACCACAGAATAGCTTTGTAGACCATATGCCATGGATGCTGAGATCTGGCACAGCCTCTGAACTCTTGGATTTAGAGTTTGGACAGTAAATTAAAGTTTCTTCTCACTCTCTTCTCTTCCAGCATTTAGCACTCCTCACCAGCAGAACTAGAAGAAATGTCATCCTTATGCCTATCTGCCATTATCTGTTTCGTTTGTTTCTTGAATACCCTGCAACAGGCAAAGCACAGAAAAAAGTTCAGTGTTTCAGCTTGTAGAAAACAGGTATTGAAGCAGTAAACACAGTCAAGCACTGTCAAGAGTAAACAAGTACAGTATGGTCTTCAGTTTTGGAAGATTGTTTGTGTTACCTTAACTACCTATTTGAATTGAAACCTATACCATATTTCTGTCACTTTCATTATTACAATATTAAGAGTTATCTTCTTATTCAAAAATAGTTTTCTTATGAGATAGTCAAAGAGTGAAAAATTGACTATTGTGAATGTCAAGTATTACCACAAATTCTTGTCTAAGAGGAGGGCACTCATACTAGGCAAAATCAGGGTGACCCTAGGGAGGATCCCAGGCCTCTTCGATGCACTGAAGATGCAGTTCAAAAACCTAACGGCACACTCCTGGTCAGAGTAGGGATATGACATTCCATCCTATAGGCTTTCTCTCTCAGATAAACAAAAACTTTTAGCTTCATCTCTCATTAGCCATTCCATCACTACAGTACCACAAAGCTAACTTTAATTTGTTGACATCTCATTTTTTTCCTTTCTTATGAGTACTTTGTGACCTGACAGCTACCAGCATGCCTTCCACAGGTTCAGTGGCTATGTTGACACCAGAAAATTCTAGTGTATTTCTCCGGAAGTGAGGCCAACTAGTACAGAATAAGCCCTGTCAGTATCTTTGTTCCCTTATTTTCCAAAGCAAGATGGGCAATACCAAACTACATTTTGCAAGTACTCCATGGCCTCTGTTAACTCCCAAACCTTTCTCAAGAATTGCCAGGGAGACTGAAAGTTGGCATGGGCAACAAGAATTTCAAATGTTACAGTTAAGTAGTATTTTACAGTCTGTATTACTTCTATTCTTATATACTTGTATTCTATACCCAGGAGAATTCTCTGGCACTATTAAGTTTAATAGTATTTTTTTAATATTTTATCAAGAGACTTTTTAAAAGAAATATACAGAAAATCAGTTAGTTACATTGTTTGGCTCAAAAATTACTGAAGTTAGCTTTGTTTCATTAAGAGCCAGTTCTAAGATTGTGGCCTTTCCATCATTTTAAGCTTTCAAGTGATTGCAAACCATCCTCAAGCTTTCAGTCGCTGTTTCCCATGTTCTTTGACAGTATTTAGAAGTTGACAGGCTGCCTACAGTTCCTAGATGTAGTATTGTTTCTCTTGGGTGATGACGTGAGAGCCTTTCCTTACTGACAGGTCTCGATGTTAACCCCATATGTAGCTTACTTCCGTTATAAGAACTAGTTCTGAGAACACTCCTTTACTTTTCTTCCCCATCTACAAAATGATAGTAGATACCACATAAGGATTGCAAAGCTCTCAGTTACAGATCCAGTTTCAAGCATGGACATTTGGATGCTCCTTTAAGAACACGGTAAATCAAAGCCAGTCTCCTTGTTAGTCAGTTGTAAGCTGATAGTGTAGATATTTAATAACAAGATACTGTTAAGAATGCAGAAGAAAACAGGACATTGAGAGCCTAAATATGTGGAGAAACAAAACAAAAACTCAATCCAAAACAAAAACAGCTCCTGTCACTGCAAAAAGTGTATATCATGAGCTTTAAAAAACAGTTCAACTGGAATTTGGACTCAACAACTGAAAGCTGTAAAAGTCCAAGTTCAAGAACAGCTCTGAAAAACTCAAGATATTAGGAAGTAGATGTAAGCTAAAAATAAAACCAGTTAGAGCAAAGACAGATCCATGTTTGCAGCACCGAGGAAAACAGGCAGTTGTTGCCTTTGCAGCAACTGCAGCATCCTGATAATGACACTGCCAGTCACTAATTATCCTTACATTAAGAACTTTAAATTGCTGCTTTCTTCAACCTAATGTCTTAGTTTTAGCTCAAAGGGTCAAGTGGACCACCTTGTCAAAATGACATAAATTGATAATACGCACTGACATCTCAATGGCCTAAAGAGTTCCTGGGGCATTAGGAAGGGCCTTTTCTTAGTAAGGTATGAGGAATCCATTTCATTATGACTTTACATGCTTTGATACATAGAAACAGGTGTTCTGGCACAGTTTGTATTTTTATGTTTCTGTTACATTCTTAAGCACAGGAAACAAGAAGATTTCTAAAGTAAGCTAAACACAAAGGAAGAGAAGATACTCTGCATGTGTCTATGTTTATGTGTGTCTGTGCCAGGAGATAAGGGGATGTAGTAGTTTAATACTACATGTACACAATCATTATCTATTACTTATGTTTCACATGTATGTATTTGTTTCTTTTATTAAAGTCAAATGGTTGTCTGTGTAGGTCATCTGTTCAGATAATAATATATATATATATGTACACATAAGAAACATTCTCAGCCTTGAAGAGTTTATAAATTGAACAGTCATAACAAGAGAAATGTTATTTTAAAAATATATGTAATTCTTACTATTAAAATATGAATTCAAAATTATGCAAATATTTTTTGAAGTGAAAGGCTGAGAAAACATGATCACTTTGCTCAGTACAATCATCTTTATGAAAAAACACTGAAATCACACAAACTCTTTCAGAGTTGCTTGTGAGTGAAAATTGCTCTTGTGAGTGAAAATTATTAATGTTTTCTTTGTTACCATAAGATAGTGGATATTAGCTACAAATGTGAACACACTTCTTATTGCAAAGAACATTTTGTTCAGCATTTTGTGTTGTAAACATACTGCTTTGAGAGGTACAGGTATAACAGGGTAAAATTACCTAGCAGGTAATACTTAGCTGACTGGTACAAGTAGATAGGCAGACAGGCTGAAGAATTTAGTCCTGGCTTGCTCTTTCTTAGAGATATTATATAAGAAATATTTTAGAACTATTTTTGGGTTAGCACAGCATGCTTTTGAAGATGTTGTCTTCCAAAAAATATAAAAGCATCACATGCTTGAAAATACTTTTGTGTGAGAGTATCTGCTGTGATAAGTGGACTGAGAGCTTTTAGTGTAGAAAATCCTAAAATAATACTGTTTGTTAAAAATGTCTATAATTCAATACAAACTGGACAGAATTTTTGAGCCATAAACTTCTCCTTTAGCTGGATTGTTTGCTGTATTGTAAACTTATTGTCTGATTGTTAAATTAAAAACAGTTTCTTATTTATCACAAACCTGACATTGTGAAATAAAAAAATGAAAAGGAATAATAGCATCATAATGTAGCATTGACTTTTTTTTTCTTGAATGCTCTCTTGTTAAAAGCTATTTCCTTCTTGATAATAATAATAAAAATAATAAAAAAATAGCCCCAGAAAAAAACTTTCCATGCTCAGCTTCCGTTGTGAAAGAGGAGCACACACCAAAGGAGCTTGCTTTGATGCATTTGAGAACAAAAAGCCAGGATTTCAGTGACAGTTCCGAGAAAACAATATTTTTTTCACCATTAAGATGATACTTACAACCCACAGAAATGGAAACAGGAATTTTTACTCTCATATATCTAAAAGTAATGAAGATATTTCTTCTTTATGTCAGTTACTTTCCTTAAATAGAACAGCTATTATTATTTCTAATCCATCACAAAAACATCATGCAGAATCTTAATATCATGTTTCAAAATGCATTTGCAGGACACTGTCCTTGCAACAATCCAAAAAGGGAAGCAACTTCTGCTTTTTCTCAGAAACATTTCATATACAAGGAACTATTATATACAGAGATAATGCCTATAGAGCTAGGTTGGCCTTAGTTCCTCATCACCAAAGAGTTGAGCTAAATCTCTTCCTTCAGAAGAGGACAAAGGAAGAAGATTATGTCTGGTATTGCTTCCTTTTGAACACTATTAATAAAACTATTAATCTCCTTTTAATTTTAGCAAGAACAAAGTCAAAGGAGTGAGGCGCAGTTTTCTTTTCTTCTTCTTTTCTCCTGGTTCTTTGAATTGAGAGCTGTCATAACTCACATTCCTGGATTTTATAGAGGAATTATGTCCTATGTACGGTATACAAATTTACTTTCTATTTTTCTGCACTGTTCCTTAACTGTGAGTCTCAATATTACTTTATGTTTACTTACATATTAAAGTCTACAAAACTCCTATACAACAACAGCAAAAAAGCCTTTTCTMATGAGAATAATTCACAATAAATGTAATAGTAAATGTTGACTGCACTCTTGAACCATATGGGGTGCTGACATTAAATGTCAAATGATAAATGTTATATGTAGAACTGACTGGTGTGTTATGGCATTGCTGACTACACTGTGAACCATCATGCAGACATGATGTTCAAATCACCTGATGAAGATTTTCACTGCAAATGTAGTCCCTTTCTAACTTGACTTACTTGGTCTTAACAGCTTTCTTAAAGAAACAACCTTTCTATTACTATTAAAACAAAGAAACAGACAAAAAAACCCTAGCAACGTTCAAAGCTAAAAGTGAATTAATAGTGACACCCAGTGGTCAGGTAAAATTGCTATTAATTGCTCTAATATTCCCCATGGAAGGTGCTGAGATTTGCTAGTTAAAGGAAGAGGTTCTCAATGTATTTAGTCATCATTATCTCAAGGCCAGTCTGCTGCTAATTTTGACAACATGGCATTAATTAGACTTAAGGTCATTGTGTGTTGTGTTCAGTGCTTGTTTCTTGCTATTGTTTACTTTTGCTGACATCCCAGATAGTAATCATAGCAATAGACTAAAACAGCCAATATTAGAGATTACAAAACAGAGTCCAAAATTAATAAAGAGCATTTATACACCAGAGCATAAATCAAATGCCTTACAATAAAAGGAGTTGGGGAAAAATTGAATTTCTATCTTTTCTATTATACTCATTTTAGTAGACTGCTATTCAAAGCAAGGGGTTTCCAATATGTGAAAAATCAAAGTTTAGTCTTGAATCAGATAAAATCGAACAACTTATTGATAATTTCAATGCAATGAAATTCTGAGGAAGTCTCTACAAATGGTGTTTCTGAACTGATTTATATTCTAAGATGTGTACTAAGATGTGCACTGATTTCACTCTGCAGCTGAAGATCCTAGAGTCTCCTGCTGCAGTTTGGATTAAAGCTCCCAGACACTGCTGTCACAGCTCCAAATGCAGCAAGTGGCTCTTCCCTGCCCTGACATATTGTACAAACCGAGAACCTGTAATATTAAATGCTAACTTTGGCAAAAGCTGTAGTACAAATCTATTTTTATGTGAAGATGCCAGGGGTACTGAATCTTTAGGTGGCCCAACCAGAAAATATTATGAGACATTCCCTAAAGTCAAGAAAATTAATCAAAACTAGCACATTTTGGAAAAAAAACATTTTTGACTCAATTAGTTATCACTTTTGTAAACATGTGCATGTAAAATGAAAATGTGTCTTTTTAAAAGGCTGATCTGCAGTAGAGAAATAAGGACTCTACATACAAATAAACTGCAACGTGTCTTTTGCCTTATCATGGTGTGTTGTATTTAGTTACRTGACAAGGCTTTGGGAGTGGGAGTGCGGCAGGGATGACTTCTGTGAGAAACTGCAAGAAGCCTCCTCTATTTTTGGCAGAGACACCTTCAGCCTGCTCCAATACAGACCTTCAGCTGGCCAAAGCTGATCCCATCAGTGACATTGGTAGCACATCTGTGAGCCCAAAAATCTACTTAAGGTTAAAAAAAAATGCTGCTCAGCAGCATTTGAGAAAAGAATGAGAATATGTGAGAGAAACAGCTCTGCAGACACCGTGGTAAATAAGGGAGGCAGAGGAGGTGCAGTAGGAACTGGCGTAGACRTTCCCTTGCACCCTGTGATTAAGATCATGGTGAAGCAAGCTTTTCCCCTGCAGCCCGTGGAGTACCCCTCAGTGCCGCAGTCTACAGAGAGCACATGAAGCACAAGGTTCCTGGTGGGAGCTGTGGCCCACGAAGAGTAGCCCATGCAGGAGCAAGAATTTTGGCAGGACCTGTTGACCCTTCAGGAGCCCATGCTGAAGCAGTCTGCTCCTGAAGAACTGCAGTCCACGGGAATAAAACACACTGCAGTAGTCAGAGTGTCTCATGTAGGTGGGACCCCACGCTGGAACAGGGAAAGGGTATGAAAAGGAAGCAGTGGCGGAGGTAAAGCGCTATCGACTGAACTCAACCCCCACTCCCCATCTGCCTGCACCACTCATGGGGAGAAGGTAGGGGATTCAGGGGCAAAGTTCAGTCTCAGAAGAGGGAGGGTGAGAGGAAAGTGTCTGGTTTCTTTTTATTTCTCACTTTTCTACTCTGTGATTAATTGGCAACAAATTAAATCAATTTTCCCCGCATTGGGTCTGTTTTTCTTGCAATGATAACTGATGAGTGCTCTTCCTATTTGACCCATGAGCTTTTCATTGCTGTTTTCTTCCCCTGTCTTGATGAGGAAAGGGAATGAGAGAGCACCTTGGTGAGCATCTCACAGCCAGTCAAGGTCAATCTACCCTAAGTATTCACACAAGTCTACCTCCTCAGCACTTCTATCACAGGAGAGGGCCTGTTAATGCAGAATCCGTGCTCCAGTTGGGTTTAACACACAGCATTTCGCTTACTTGAAAGACAGGTCAAGAACAGAGCAGCTTTCACTCAAATATAGTGGCAGTCCTAAGAGCASTGAAAGTGATTTTTGAGAGGCTGCCATTGCAATTTGCAGTCATTATGCTGGTGAAGTGAATCTCACTCTCGGAAACTAATAGGTGTTTCATTCAGAAGCATTATCCTAAATGTGTGTGTGGTAAAGAAATGATTAAAGGAGATTTTGTATCCTGTTATTAGTATTATAACTGTTATATTACCATACAAAAAGTAGTTCTCACAGCAACTATCCTCCTGTGCAATTTCACAGAACTGAAACTACAATTTTGCTGAAGGTCTGTTGTTTATCATGCAGTACTGTGAAGCTAAGCCACTAGTAGATCAGGGTTTTCCATAAGGTTATTGATTTTTAAAGTAAAATAACAGAATGAATATTCAAAAGACAGCTTAAATTAAAAGGATGACAGAGAGAAAAAGTAAACAACTAAATTAATTAAAAAAATATTCTTTGTCTAGGAGCCAAAGACCATGATATTAGACAGAAAAGCATTGGGAAAAAAAAAAAGGTACGTGAGATTACAGTAGCTATTCCTCAACATTTTCATTCCTTTTCGATTTTCCTCATTTTAATGCCCTACTCACTTGGTTGGAAAGCTTACAATTAAAAAAAAAAACACTCTCCTTACAATTAGAATCATAGAATCATACAATCATTAATGTTGAAAAAGACCTCTAAGATCATCAAGTCTAGCCATCAACCTAGCACCAACAACATGTTCATCACCAACCAATGTTGTCAAATGCCTTACTCACACATTTTTTGAACACTTACAGGGATGGTGGCTCAACCACTTCCCTGGGTAGACTGTTCCAATGCTTGACAAACGTTTCTGTGAGGAATTTTTTTTTAATATCTAATCTAAACCTCCCCTTGTGCACCCTAAGATCAATTCCTCTCATTCTGTCACATTACCCGAGAAGAGACTGACCCCCACTTTGCTACAAGCTCCTTTTGGGTAGTCATGGAGAGCAATAAGTTCCCTCCTAAGCCTCCTTTTCTCCAGGCTAAACAACCCCAGCTCCCTCAGGCACTCCTCATCAGACTTGTGTTCCAGACCCTTCACCAGCTCCATTGCCCTTCTCTGAACATTCTGCCGGTGTTTCGATGTCTTTCTTGTAGTGAGTGTCCCAAAATTAAACATAGGATTCGAGGTGTGGCCTCACCAGTGACAAGTAGAGGGGGAATGCACTGTATGGAGCAGAAGTAAAAGAAATACATCTGTTACACAGAGTTCACATGGTCTTCTTTCTGAAATGATTGAATGGGTTGATGTTAATCTTCTGCAGTGCCTAATGAGAAACAAAACAGTGGCCCTTCATTTATTAGGAGATGTAGCTTCTGAATTTAAACTTTTAAGCAAAAATTTTTAGAATCAGTAAGTCTTCAAAGAAAATGTTCCTAACTCTTATGTATATCAGGTCCCTTTGAAGGGTCCTGTGTTGGATAGCCAGAAATACTTTAGACCTCACCATCTGGGAAACTCCTGATTTCTCTTCCTGCAGAGGCACCCTGAGGGCCCTCATGTGGATGGTTTACCAAGAAAAGAGGACAAATATCATGAGGAGAGTAGAATCACTTATAGAAAGTTGCACAGAGAAGTCAAACAAAGAAGTTCAGAAACACATTTCCAGTTTGCCAGCAAAGGTCTGGGTAATGAATATGCCTTTGAGGAAATGGCACTGCCCTACTTACTTCCCTGCCAATAAAACTGTGAAATTCAAAAGTAAAGGAATCACAGAGTACATTTATTGAAAAAGTAGTGAAAATTCCTTTTCAGTGGGAGCTCTCCCAGGAGCCACAAAAAGAGCTGCTACTTCACCAGTCATACTACTATGATTGTTACTTTTTTTCAGTAGTGTGGGCAATTTCTTGAGGTCACAATTACACCTTCCTAAAGAGAATCTGCAAAGCAGTTTCCAGCACCGACTAGATGTGTGTATGTGATTCCAACATCTCTTCCAACTTAATATCATGGCTGAACACAGGAATGATAGCTGGTGAAATAGCTTGTGATTTTCTTTGATGATTAAGGCTTTAGCAATTCTTCACATTGAAGTCAGTTCTTGGTAAGAACTAAACACTTATTTCTCAAAGCAACATATAGCTAAAAACTACTAACAGATAGAGAGATGGATAGATTGCTAAAACTGGTAGGAAACAGATCTTCTTATTGTAATATGCTTTTCTCCAGCTGTTATGATAACAATATCTACAGTTCTGATTTCACTTAATTCACAGCATCCGTGCTATATTGTAGATTGAAATCAAAAGATTAGACACTTTACCAAGCCTTTGAAGGGTGAAAAATTCTAATACAAGAGTTGTAATTAAGATAATGGTTGAAAATGAAAGAATTATCTTTGATAATCAATGTACAGCAGTTTAACCCAGCATCTGAAATCTTTAAACGGAGGTACACAATTCGATACAATTTGTTTAATAAATATCAAATTATACTCTTGAAGAGCAGTAAAAGATTGCAGGACTAATTATTCACTAAATGACACAAGAGTATAGTTCACAAGTCAGAAAGTTCAAAGTGTATTCTCCCCTATCAATATGTTTCTCTACTGTTTGAACTGGAAAAGTGTAGATTTTTGTATATTTCTTCTTAATATTTTCTTCCAAGTAGTCTGCATTTTGCAATGTGGAATCTAGCTGTTTGTAATTTGCTCTTGCAATGAAACTATGAGCAAAATAATAACTGATGGATTCTCAGCTGGCACTTAATGCAGTTACCTGAATGTTCACCAGGAGCATTTTGTCTCTACTCTTTCCACTACCCACCTATAGTCCAGTTCTGTGGTTCATAGTAATGCAAAACTCTTCACCTCTGCTTGTTGGAAATATATCCTGGGAAGCAAACCTGAAAGAGAAAAAAGGGGGTAAAGAATCAGTCAATAAAGATATTAAAATGGAATTAAGGTGAGTTTTAGTTTTGATTAGTTTTGGGGTTTTTTTCCCCTAGTACTTTATAAGGCCTGGATTCTGGTACAGACTGCCAAGATAAGTAATTTATCTAAATTCAAAGAGTATCTCAGAACAGCTCTTCTGAGTAGGAGCTGATGGCTTAGGGTCTTAATCTATCAGGCACTACTATGCCTTTATGCATATAAAATGACCAAAGCCTATTTTACTCAAAAAGCACTTGTATTTAAGATACACCCTGTAATCTCTAGCAGCAGAATAAACTGGAAGTATTACAGACTGTTAAGGTGATTCATTTGCAAAGCCAACAATTATGTAGCCATTTAATTTTGCACTTACTTATTACCACTAACATCATGGAAAAGCATGTTCATTTTCATTATAATAAAGCACACAAAATCCATTGTAAAACATATTTATTCACTGTAAACCAACTTTGTAGAAAACTAGTGGGTTGAGATAAAGACAGTTTAATAGGGAAAGCAATAGTTGTGCAGACAAGCAAAGCAAAATGAGGAATTAATTCACTGCTTCCCATGGTCAGGCAGGTGTTCAGCCATCTCCATGTAATGGTGAGTTGGGAAGACAAACACCATCACTCCAAACATCCCACCCTTCCTCCTTCATCCTCCCACTTTATATATGGAGCATGATGCCATGCAGTATGGAATATCCCTTTAGTCAGTGCGAGTCACTTGTCCCAGCTGTGTCTCCTCTCAACTTCCCAGCACCTTCAGCCCCCTGTTGTTGGGGCATGAGAAGCAGAAAAGGCCTTGGGTCTGTGCAAGCCCTGCTCAACAGTAACAAAAACATCTCTATATTATCAACCCTGTGTTCAGCACAAATCCAAAACTTAGCCCCATACTAGCAATTGTGAAGAAAATTAACTCTATCCCAGCCAGAACCATCAGGACCTTTCAGACAGCCTGGAACTGAGGTAATGGACCGAAACACACACTTGCAATTGCCGTACAGTTTGCAAAGTATAATACTACTGTTTATTATTGATTCACCTTATTTCTAAATGTTTATAAGTTTAAACAGCATCTCACTTTTATCTCATGCTTATTGTTGAGAGGATGGAAATGTACAATAATAAACCCCACATCCAACAAATAGAAAAAAAAATTTTGTGATTTAAAAACAGACCTTAGTGTAACATGTTTTTTTGAAAGGGAAATATTTAGAGGGTAAACATTTCATATATAGTGGAAAATTATAGACAAGGATGTGAAAAAGATGCATTGAGAATTTAGACCAAGAACATTAGCTCAGTAATGTTACCTCTTTCCTCCAGTGGCATGACTGAACCGCATGTTCGAGTTGAACAGAAGTGGCTGCTTGGAAACTCAATCCCAAGGACTAAACATTGTCCTTAAGCCCCATTTGAGGACATCAACTTGGCACTAGACAGCTGCTGACCTACTCTGAATTTTTTACTTAAGAGTTTTCCCAGATCTCGTCTAATACCAAAGAAATTGTCTAAAGTAAGACAATAAACAGTATGTATTTCAAATAGTAGAGAAATGGCAGCAACTGGAAGAACGAAGGAGCAATGAGGGTACAATTGAAAGATGCCATGAGAGTGGTTGGAGAAACACACAAATTTCAGCTTACAGATCACTGCAAAACAGAAATAGTAAAAGAGGATTTATATTTATTAGCATCGTATGCTGAAGGACCATTTGATTGGCTGAAAAGAAGCTATTTGATGAAAGTTTTGGGAGTTTCACATAATGGTCTAAAACTTTCTTAACTAAAGACATTGTAGTGGAGCCTATAGTAAGGAATAATGGATACCACTCAGAAGTCTTTACTTTCTCTACCAGCAAAAGGCAATGATGCCCCTTTTTGCCCTCCCTTTTTACCATAATTCTGGGACAAATCAGTCAAAGAATCCAACACAATAACAGAGTTGAAGGTATAAAGATATTGGACATCCTGGATAGAATTTCATTATATGCAGTTGATGTCATTCTTTTCTTACCCAATCCGTATTAATCCCTTGGGGGCAGCAGCCAATGAATTAAAAAGTTTGAGGAAGTCTCACTGCAGAATTGTAATCAAAGGAAGTTCAAGATTCAGTGTATCAAACTTTCAATAACAATATATGAAGACATACTAAATATGGCATCATTTGGACTAAACATTCAATTGGGTACTTTTGAGTGCAATTACCGCATTGTACTGATGGTCATATGATCTCATTTTTGTTCAGCTATATAGGTCTATTGACCTTGAATAGCGTAACTATATAATGGGTATAATAATAAAACTACCATACTTTTAGGGAGAACTTTTCACCCAAGGATCTCAAAGCATTTTAGAAAAGAGGTCAGGTTCATTATCTGCATTGGCTGGAGGAACAGGAACCAAAGAAGAAAACTGACTTGACCAAAGTTGTCTAGCAGACCTGTAGCATAGCAAAAAAGAAAAAGACTCTTTTGTGTTGTGGTGTCAGCATCAGGAGACAAATTAAAGAACAGTAAGATTAACGTTTTTTCCCATCTTGCTTTATTGCTTCATTTATTGTGATATGTGAAAGTGCTCCAGATACTCCAGATATGTATGTGTATATTGGGCAAGAAAATTAAATCATCTTAGCTTTCAAAGTTTTCCCCATCAACAGCAGCTTCATTTCAATAAATAATACCATGTTCAAAATTGTGTATATCAGCAGAAAAAATTCACTTGCAAATATCAGTAAACCCCAAGATTTTAAGAGTTTACACTGCGGATGGATGAATGAATTATGAAAAAAGATGTGTTGGTAAAAGCTAAGGTATAGGAGTGGGTTAGCCTAAGTAGGACTAGGATAGGGCCTTGGCAGTAGGACAGTCCTTGCAATATAGTTTCTCCTTTCCATTCTGAGTTCCAAACAACTCAGAGGAGATCTGAGTAGTGGCAAACTCTGCAAGACCTCCCTGTTTCCTAGAAAGCTTCTGTTTATGCCATCTCTGAGATGGCTTTCTGCTTCTTGTTACTCAGTGAAGGTGTTTGGCCTCTACCTATGCAGTCTTCTCCCTTGCTCAGTGCTGTGACTCACTTCTTCCCATATTTTGCTTATGTCTCACAAAATTTTTCTCCTTGAAGAGGTACAGTTGCTTCCCATGTTAAGGTGAAGAATCCCCCTCAATTCAGAGGGTTTTGGCCTGGTCACTCCCTTTCAAGGAACTTCCTACACAAATGAAAAACAATTAAATTGAAAGCTACTGCCCAGTGTGAGAGTTCCAGCCCCTCAGTGTTCACCTAGATGCTCCCAAAAAGGGATGATCAGTCTCCCACTATTTAAAATAACTACTACAACAATCAAGTTGTTTCTATCTTATTTTCATTAAAAAGCCTACGATTTGTTTGCCTCATCACTTTCATTTAAAGAACTGTCAATTTTTAATACAGTGAAGATTTGTAAGTGCTAAGTTGACTGACATCCAGTCATTGACCCACAAACATAAATAACTGCCATAATGAGGAATAGAGTAAATATCGACTAAGGATTTGTTCAGTATTGTTCCCATAGAAGAAATAAATGTCAAGACACTAAAGTATTTTTCAGTGAAAAATATGTATATATGTGTTTCTTTCTGTGTCCTTGTCACACAGTATCTGGTATGATATTTACAAAACAATTTAGATAGCTCAATACATTAAACCCAACTTTTGGAAATGTGTTACAGACACAATTCCCAAAGGCAACGCAAGAAAGTTAGATGTTTCATCTGCAGCTGCTTTAATAACAAAATAAAAAACTGCAATCCACTTTTATTAAAAAGTCTTAAAATGCCTCAGGGAAAAGTGGGATCGTAGTTTTAAATTTCCTTAGGTGACACAAAAAGTCATTATCTTTTGCCCAAGACTGCATTTTGTTAGGTTCTATAAAATACAATGAAGGCACGTGTGCAGAAACTTGCAAAAAAAAAAAAAAATACAAGAAGGCACATATGATGACATTTTTTCCACTCACAATATTTCAAAGCAGAGGCAATTAAGCATTTTGGTATGAAATCTCGAAAGAAATGCAACTTTATCGGTTTCATGGAAAAAAACCAACAAAATAACCAAAGGAAAAAAAAATACAAAGAAAAGAAAGCACCAGCTTTTTAACATCTTTAGTGAGCATTATGATACCCAGCCTATGCTATACAATCTGGTTTTCATTTTATTCCACAGAACATTCAAAGACTCTAATTTCTAAGTGTATTTGTGTCTGTGCATGTTTCCATACATATGTCTTTCCATGCCTTTGTACAGGAAATGGAAATTGTGATTTCCAGTTGTTCCTTACTTGAGGTTAAATTCAAAGGTAAAATTTACATCACACTTAAAATACAAAATACACACACACACAAAGCTAAAGTAAAAATGCCTAATTTTTATCAGGCATTCAATCCATGCAAATAGGTGGATTACATCGCAAAACACATTTGTACTATGTAAAACACAATCTTTCTATGCTTGTTTTTAAGGTACATAAATAACAATAGATTTCTCAAACCTCACCGAAAATAAAGAGTCAATCACTGGATGTATTTTAGCTACCCATTTATGCAAGCAAGAGTAACAACTATGACCACTGTAATTGCTACCATTTGCAGGTTGCCTTAAGTGTACCTCAGTATTTTCCACCTAATACCTTAATAACATCTTTGAATGATTTTGCCATTACCATAATGTAACTAAACCAGTGTGGGTCACAGAATGCAATAGTAGAGGTATTCATAACAGCAATAACAGGCAGCTCAAAATATACTTAACAAGTTGTGTTGTAGGAGAAAGAACTACTATTCTGACATATGGAAATCCACATACTTAGCTAATGTCTTCTACTGACAATTGCAGAAGAACCCATTGATTTCCTGTTAAGATCTGATTATTGAGAGATGCTTCTGCCCAAATTAAGGTGCAAAGAAGTCCAAAGTTAAAAATATGGATGAGAAGAGAAGAGAAGAGAAGAGAAGAGAAGAGAAGAGAAGAGAAGAGAAGAGAAGAGAAGAGAAGAGAAGAG